>VWZN01004362.1:187628-257022 GCA_013396955.1 Regulus satrapa | reverse complement strand
GGCTGCGGCTCCGCCCGCCCGCCCACCGGCCAGCAGGGCCGGGGCTGCCATTAAAGGAGCCCCGCAGCGCCCAGCTCCCCTCACACGCTGCTCGTCCCACGGCAGCGAGCGAGTGGAAGGGCGCCGCAGGTCTTGCATGGCGCTGTCTCAAAAACATTCCTGGAACCAGCAGGGGACGGGTTCCTTATTTTCTGACAGGTGCCCAGGGTAGTCTCGAGGACATGGACAGCTATTAAACAGATATTTCCTCCATCACCGAAGTGAACACGCATTCAAAATCAACATCGAGGTAATTTAGGTTAAAGTAAAATTTAGGTAAAAAATTAGGTTAGTGGTTCCCTGCTGCAGCTTGGAAAATAGAAGACTTCAGGGCATGAGAGTGGGAGCCCAACCTGCAGCCTGCCACCATAGCAGGAGGGACCAGAGGCTCTGAGAACCCCCTTACCTGGGTACCCTCGGTGCCAGCTGGATGTGCATACTATTCCTCTGCCATACCTTTCCAAACACCTTCAACAGTTAGAAAATCGTTACTTGGAAATAATGATTTATTAATAACAGGTCTAATAAAATCTGTGATTGGCTGATTTTAAAGCATCAGCACTGTCAAATCATAGAACATCCTGAGTTGAAAGGGATCCATAAAGATCATTTTAATTTCGACTCCTGACCTTGCACAGGACGGCCCCAAAAATCACACCATGAGCTTTTTGAGTGTTGACCAAACACTTCCTGAACTCTGTCAGGCTTGGTTACTTCCCCGGGGAGCTTGTTCCCATGCCCAGACATCCTCTGGGTGAAGAACTCGTTCCTAATATCCAACCCAAACCTCCCCTGACTCAGCTTCACGCTGCTCCCTTGGTTCCTGTCATTGGTCACCACAGAGATCAGTGTCTGCCCCTCCACTTGTGAGGAAGCTGCAGACACCACGATGAGTCCCCGTCAGTCTCCTCCAGGCTAAACAAACCAAGTCACCTCAACTGCTCTTCCTAAGGCTTCTCCTCCTGGCCCTTCACCATCTTCATAGTCATCCTCCAGACACTCTTCAATACCTTTGTACCTTTCTTACATTGTGGCACTGAAAACTGCACACAAAATATTCAAGGTGAGGACACACCAGTGCAGAGCAGAGCAAGAGAGTCACCTACCTCAACTGGCCAGAGACATTGTGCCTAAAGCACCCCAGATAGGGGGTAGATGACAGCCAGGAAAACAGATTAACACAAGCATTGGTTTTGGCTTGTGTTAAAAGCATTTATAAAAGTACAGTAATTGTCACTGTTATTACTCACAATAAAGGACAATCAGACACTTGAATGTACCCGCAAACATTTTTACAAGAAAAACCTAACACATTAAAGACTCGAGAGTAATTTCCACTTTATTTGTTTTACAAAGTCAAAAAACATACAGATTTTTTAGTCCAATGCTTTCACATTAGATCCAGAACAAACCAAATCACGTGCTCTTAGAGAACTAATACCACCAACTTCACCATCCCTGTTCCAAAAAATTAAGAAAACTATGGGATAGGATCTGCATCTCAGATTTGATCAGCACCATTGCATCGGTATTCAGGTTTTTTTCAATGTACAGAAATGTTAGCCCCAGATCATGTCTCAGTGCAACACATCTTACTTCAAAATCAGAGCTTGAAATTACTCTTCGAAGGACAGAAAAAAACTTGCCCTCTTCAACCATAGCAAGTCAACAGAGAAAACAGTGGTAGCTGCTTGCAATTTCATTTGCCTTGCAAGTTTTATACATTATATGTCTGTAAAAAAGGAATGTTAGAGAGAAAAAAAATCTTTACTAAAGAGCAGGTAAATACAGACAACAGCAGTGCAAACTGGAGCCTCATAGGAGCATTCCACTTCGGAACAGAACCATGAAACAAATCAGTTAATTTTAATACGATTAAAGTAAAACTGTTCTACTCTTTAAAACATTTCCTGGTTCTCATTTTTTAAAGCCATCTAAATATTCAGGATTCACATTTCAAAGTACCTCACCAGAAAGACAGATTGATACATAAATTCAAAAAGAATCTAACCACCGTTTGCTAATAAGGAGAGTAACTCATTTCAAGCTCTGCATTTAAAGTACCCTTAATCTTTTACATAGCAACCAGCATGTAACATGTAACTTGTGACATTTATCTACATTGTGTTATCACCACCTATTACAAAGAGCAGGCACTGAACTTTTAAAAATGTTATTACAAATCATGAAGATCACATATTACTGAAAAGTTAGAATCCATATTCAAGACCCAAGATTTTAAATGCTTTCTGCAATGTTACTTTATGTATATATTTATAGATGAGCTGTTACACTTATTTTGGTTTCTGGCCCATTTCCCTCAAGTTCATAACCAAATAAAATCACACTGGACCACGAAAGCAGGGGAGCACTCATGAGCTGACTGACAGTGCAGAATCCTTGCAAGTATCCAAAATCTGAGCATCAAGACGTCAATACTCTGGAAATAGCGCCAGGTTACCTCTTTAAATAATTATGCTCCCTTTCCTCTCCTACCCACCTGTCCGGGAATGTGAGAGAATTACTATTTTTCTGCCCTTCACCCAGGAGCACGATAATAGATATGATGGACACTATATAACCAAGATGTTCCTCAACAGTTTGATGTCTAATCAAGTCCATGAAAGTATTTCATAAAGCACAATGCAATTTTAGTTCAAAGCACTTCCCCCCCCATAAACAAATAAAGCCTATTTTTCAATCAGTATTAGAAGTCAACAGTCTTGTTTCATCCGTATCCTCAAAACAAGACTGTTCTCTTGTTAGAAAGCACACCTGTGATTGGAGATGTTTAAAACATTAGGTCTACTTGATGTTGCAGCATGGTTTGGAACCTGCAGGAGTCCCAGGTTCCCAAGATCAAGTTGCTTCCCACTTACTTCTCCTTCATTTTTTTATAATAACGAGCCCGTACTTGTTTGTTTATTTTCATAATTAAGTTAATGGCAGTAGATGTAGGTAGAAGAGAGAAAACCCATCCCTAAAAGAAAACAAAAAACAAACCAAATTTAAAAATCTGAGGGGGCGAGATCTCAGCATTTTATAACCTGTACTAATTACTTCTTTCCATAATAAACACAAAGGACATTTCAGATCCTCACGTTTCCCAAGGTGACTTACCATGAGTGCATGAGGTAGGTACCCATTGGTCCGGGACTGCAGGCCCACCGTGCCCAAGGCAGCTCTGACGTACGTTTCAGGACTGGGCTTGTCCAGGGTTGGCTTACGAATCTTGGACATTTTTGTCGCCACATAGTATGGTAGAACACTCTGCACACAGGAAGACTCGTGTTAAGCAGGGATTGCTTTCAAGATTACAAATCATCAAGGATCTAAAGTAACTGGAAATCAGAAAATCTGTACACCGAATGCTAGCTTAAGCCAGCCTTATTTTCAGTTCTAAGATCACAATGGGATCCCAACACAAGATCACAAACTTTTTAATCAGATAACCCACGGGTCATATTTGGAGATAGTTCAGTTGTCTCCTGACAGTCAACATCGCCAGCTGGAGCCCTAGAAAACCTACCCTTCCAAGCATAGGGTTGAAAAGCCATTCTTACAATTTGCCTGGTAGGTACAAAACTTCACTGCAGTTGTTATATAGAAAATGCTGTACTGTTGCTTCTCTGTAGTAAACCCTCAACATTTGCTTGGAGAGAAGGCACAGAGCCCAAGACCCAAGGAATTTTTATAGTAGCAGCTCCTCAGTTTGGCACCTGTCCGAAGGCAGGGGGAAGAAGGAGAAAAGAACGTCCAGAGACCCAAAACACGGAGCTTGTAACTCCGCAGCAGGGCTCAGAGGACGGAGGAGATTATCAGTACCAGAGTGGAAGGACAGAAGGAAGGATCAAGAAACAGAGCACAGTTAATGAGCTTTTACAGCAATGCTTGGAAGCAAAACAGAAAAGTGGTGCTGGGTCTCAGAACTGTCTGTAGTGGAGAAGCAAGAGGAAGCAGCATAGGTATATGCTGGTAGCACAAAGCCATGTCCATGGCAGGGCAAGATAGACCCAGAGGATCCAAAACCTCATGCCACCTATCCCAATCTCCTGCTGCTGGAGAAGGAAAGGGAAATGCACATATACTTGTACGGTAGGAAGCAATGCTCTTTCCTCATGGTCATGGTTTTAGCAATGCTTTCAACTTTTGCCAATTTTCTCAATTTTTACCTCCAAAAAAAAAAAATTTAAACAAATAATCAAAAAAGCCCTGGTCTACAGCTCTTAAACAGATATTAAACATACCATATCTCAACATGCCTAGAGAGACTGGAACTCTATCACCACTTTGACAAGGACCTCCTAAGACACTGTCAGTGGCTCTACCAGTGATTCAATACATCCATCCACTGGCGCCCATCTAGCAGTGCTCCCACTGCCATACCTTTACAGCAAGTACCTGAGAAGTGTGTGCCCACTCTGCTACACTAATTCACCTCCAAATGAGAATACCATCTCAAAAAAAACAGTATATTGGGTAAGTTACAGTTTGTAAACCTACATGTCCATGTTAATCTCTTAAAGAACAACCACCCATGCCTGACCTCCGAAAAATCCGCCGATGCTCTCAGCAGCACAGCAGGAAAAGGTCCCCTTCAGTTCTCACTGAGTGTGCATCCCTGCCACAGCTAGGCACATTTCAACAGAACTGTTACCACCACAAACAGAAAACATTGGTATGTCTGCTCATTCCTTCACCTGAGAACATGGAAACTGTGCCCTTCTGTCTATAAATAGGACTTTCAATAATAATTCTACATGAGTCCACTTTCAAATGGGAAGGAAAACATGGAGACCTAAACTTCAGAAGTGAAAGCAATACCATTGCCTTTAAAGTCACCAAAAGCTACAAATTCTTAGATAAGAAAACTGCTCATTCTGCTACCATTGCAGCATAGGTACCTCATTTTAGCTCCAGAACCTGAACACCTATGTTTCAGATTAAATTTCAAAGCTGAATCTCTAGTTTGATGTTTTAAGAAGTTAAAAATTTTTAACCTTATTTACCACCAAATTATATCTGCAGCATCCCTACCAAGAAAGGTGCAATGGATATGATTTATTCTCTTTCTCTGCTCAAAACAGATTAAAAACTGAACTGCATTACCCAGTTACACCACTGGATAGCATGAAGGGGCAAACAATTGTGCATGAACATACTTGAAAAAGCAAGCATATGGTAGCACTACCGGATTGATCCACAGACTTCAAGGCACATAGAAACACTGGATTACACTCCAATATTTTTCTTCTCCCAGATGCACTCCAGAAAACAAAAGACGGGTACATAATCTCAGATACATTCGATTTACCATCTTTGTATTAACTGGACCTTATTTTAATCCATATCAAGAGACCTGCTGAATCTATTATGTTTTCTTCCCTTCTTCCTTCCCTCAAGAAATTCAGAGATTCACGAACTATATCTAAAGCATAACATATTAAAAAAAAATTCAGTGCTTAAAGCCTTTCAGCATTTTACATTCAGACAGACATAACCCACAATACCTGGGCAAATAACTATCCTTATTCAGGGAAAGCTTAGCCTGCAGTACAGTTTCAAAACATGCCTTAAAAGTAGCTTATGTCAGTACAATGTGCCTTGTTCACTTGAAACACTTGTTACTGCTTAAAGCTGTGATGCTCATTAAAATTGGCTCACACTCAAAATTGGGTTCTTGAACATTATTTAGATGTAAGAAGTCAGATCTCAAGTCCTGAATAGTCACATCATAAGTCCTCCAAAATCAGAACAGATTGTTTACAAAATTTTATCACCTTTTTTACCTTACTTTTTAAAAAGAAAAAAGACCTGAACTCTCCAATGTTGCCAAATAAGTTTCCTTTCCTTTCCTTCCCAATGTGGGAAAAACAAGAGTGGAGAACATAAAAGGGAATTGGAAGAGTTACATCAAGCAAAGCTGGCCTGTACAGAAAGCTAAACAGCAAAGCTAAAAAGCTTTGGAGGAAGGAAAGTAATGTCATTAGACATCAGTTTGGTGACAGCTCACTTTTGTGAATAACTGGAGATAGAGTTAGGCCTGTTCAGTGTTGAAAAGAGGAAGCTGCTGGTAACATCTTACCTAAAATAATTTCAATGGTAGTTATGAAGGTAAGAGCCAAACTCTTCTTGGTAATGCCTGAACAAATGACAAGAGGGACAACTGTCAATTTTGGCTGCAGACTGTCAGACTGAACATTAGGGAGAAAGCCTTTTTGCTAGGAGAGCACTATAAAATTCAAACAGACTTTCCAGGGAGCTCACAACACCCTTGCTCTGAAGGCTTCCAAGATCTGGCTGGATAAAGCCACAATTAGCCCATAACCTAGTGCCAGCAGCAATCCCACTGCTAACTGCTAGGCAATCCAAATGCTGGGAGAGCAGGAGGTTAGGACAGAAAACTTTCTGATAATCCCTTTAAATGAACACTTTCATGAATTTGTTGTCTGATATTTTATGTAGTGAATACAATAAATCAGAGCAAATTTCTACTGCTATACTTTTGCTATGCATAGTAACGAAGTACAGAGGGACAGCGCCAATAACTAACTGAAGTTCAAAAAGACAGCAAAAGAAAGGGTCAAAGAACCGAGCAATACTTCCAGAAATATTAAGAGCAAAAATTTAATAAGAGTCTGCAGAAATCTTTTAAGGAGAGATCTTTCCGAAAGTCTTGAAAGAAATCATTGTCACCTTCTTCCTCATTTCTTTTCTTTTGCCTTTTCTCCCCATGCAAACCCACACGAAGTTTTAACCTGTGCTATTACTGCGCTGCTTCTGAAAAATTAAGCAGACCTGTCAGCCAGAGGAGTATATTTTTAATCCAGAGATGGCTACACTGCAACAAAAGCACTGTCAAAACTGAGCTTCCACAGATAGTAATCCACTTGAGCAAGGCAATACTTGAGGCTTATCTGAAGAAACTGGTAAAATCCCACCAGCACTTTGTTTCTGCTTTTCACACATGAGTGTGAAGTGTACACACAAGTGTACAGTACATGGTACTCTGCAGGTATTGCATGACAAAAGTTAACTGGTTTCAACGATGATGATATAGCTGGAAGGGCAAGTCTGGAATTAAAAGGGCAATGCTTCTGAAGATCATAGAGATGTACTAAAAAAAAAAATCTAAGAGAGATGCAATCTTCCTTAGGGATTGAAGGAGATTAGGTCAGCTAGTCTTCGCAGGAAGGTACTTGTAATATTCATTAGTGGCTTATAGTGACTTAGGCTGAAACGAGAGGACAAGGACATGGACTGCAAAAAAATTAGCATAATAAATTGAAGCTGTGACAGCTATTGATAATCAGACCCATGATAACTCAATGGTAATTCACTATCTACATTTAAGAGATAAAAAAGCAGTGCTGTCAGAAATTCAGCATCCTAAGCCAACACCAGAGTCACAAAAAGACAGTTTACCACAACCTGTGAAGCTTCTTACAGAAAAACAGAACTGTAGATACAGAAAGTTAGATTTAAATTCATTTGTTTATAATCTTAAAAATGTAGAACATCAAAAACCATTTTCTGAGCTTTTCTATACCCAAAAGCTAGGAAACTTTCCTGTACTATGGACATTCATGCTGTGCTTAATGCCTTTAGCCAAGCATGAGTTACTGGGTTATCTGTTCAGTCTCAACAGGTACTCAGAGTCATAAACATTTCTTGCTCCTCCTTCACTGTCCTCTCAAACTGTTAAGAGTACAATTTAGACAAAATCTGGGGAGGAGGAGAAAGCTGCACAAAGGAACAGCACATCTCAAAGACATAACACTTCTGTCTCCTGCACGCATCTGTCCCTGAGCACACTCACACTGAAGTAACTCATGAGCAGCTCTGCCTAAGAAAACACCAGAAAACAGAGGTTAGATGTGGTACCACAACACAGGCCCAAAAAATTTCACACCATCTTTATTGTCAGTGAAGCTGTGTGTTGAAGGGGCCTGTGGTTCAGTTTATAGAGAGAGTTCAGCAGGAAGTCAGTCCACCCAGAAGACTTGATATTACTGATGTAGGAAAGGGCAATACTCTGCTAGTATTGCAGAGTATTCTATCCCCAAGTCTCATTTTGAGACTGATCAAAGACTGCGAGAGTATTGCACGTAGATGAAAATTGCTGAAGCACAGCTGTCTGATCGTGGAACTGAATCTGCTAGTAATACAATTTGAAAGACACTGAGGAGGTAGACACAATCAAGAAGGGTACAAGTGAAGAAAGCTGTAAGGAGCTTGCCACATGATAAACACTGACCCATTGCAGGACAGTGTGGAGCTAAAGCCGTGTGAGAAGAGAAAGTAACAAGGAGACATGAAACGCTGAACGTTACTCCAGCTAAATCCACTTCAAGAACTGAGAGCACGCAAAACAACCCTGTATGCTGGACCTGTACCCGTTCAGAACAGTACCTTTTAATGCATCCTTCATTGCTGCACTTCAGTTTAGCTGTACATCCCAGAGTGCTAGGACACAGAATCAAACATCCAGGGGAGAAGTCAAGCTTTCGGAGCTGCACTCCAAGCTATCATGTTCCCCAGCGTAAGACTGAAGTCAAGCAGTTGGAATGCTTTCAGGGTCCATCTTTGCTAGCTTCCTCTCCATTGCCAACAGATCCCAAAATATCCAGCAGCCCTTCCGGTATTTAATATAAAGTTTAAATCTAGCTTTACAGGAGGTTCCCATTAAAGGGCTGGTGACTGCATGGGAATAGCTCACCCAACAACTGTCTTTTTTCTTAATGCAATCCATTCTCAGGAAATGTCACAGGACATTTTCTGGTGAGAAGTTCTTGTTTTGTTAAATATTTTTAAAAGGAAAAAAATCATCCAACACATCAAAGGCTTAATCTGGTAACAACTTCCCTATAGTATTAGCCAGTAATAAGAGCTGTGCTCTTTTGTATGATGATTACACATTTAAAGTGGGCAACTTTGTGCCTTATCTTTCATAAAGCCTTTGAAGTTCAAATGGTTTTGAGAACCACCACACAGAAGAGAGGAATGAGAGGCATGGACATAGCTAAAACCCTGTTTGCAAGGTCCCTAACTGATCTTCAAAAAGATACCATTGCCTTCACAGTACAGGTAAGATCTCATACCACCCTTACTAAAATGATTCTTGCTCTGGAGAGGAGCTCAAAAATCAGCAATAGAAGGTTCCCTGTTTGTGACCAAAGCTGGAAATTCCAGCTTTGGAAGCAAACACTAAGAGTATGTAGAAGTTATATTAAAACAAAATCCTATAAAGCTGTGACAAACTGGCTTGGTTTGCTTTTGTGCCATACCAAAAATAATTAAAATCAAGGAATTTGATTAAAAAATGGGGAGGGGGCAAGGAGGGGTATGAAGCAAGACTCCTTAGCAATACAGAAAATCAAATCAGTCAGTTACACATGAAGGATCTTTGAGGCTTTTGTCCCTTCTTCAACTATGCTTAGATTAGCAGTGATTCACTGACACTGCAGGGATTCTACTATTCCAGTTGTTCGAGCTGTTACCCATGGAATGCCTGTACAAATGCATTCTACAAATGTACTCCAGTAGATGAAGCTTCATAAAGATGTATTCTACAGCATTGTGCACAGTTTTATGGAATACTTTATCCATAAAGGCCCAATTAGCACCATCAGCTAAAACCACACAAAACCAAACCGTATCTTTTGTTGCTTCAAGACCCACGGTTTCAGAGTAATTTAGGAAAGTTGCTAATGGAATCAAAGGAAAGCCTTATCCTTAATCTGTGTCACACACTCATGAATAAGAGAATATGCTGATTCCTTTTTGTTGCCAAGACACCGATGTTGCTGTGGTAACCACACTTACATGAAACAAACTACTCACCTGCACAATGATGCCCTTGCTCTTGTATTCTGCATGGAGGCCTTGGGAGAAGTAATCCACAAAAGCCTGGAGAGAGAAGGGAAACATGCAGCAGTGCTACACATTACAATGGAAACTCTAGGTTTAACAGTTTTGTGTAAGAGGATTTGAATTACTATTTGGAGTTCCTGTTTTCCAAGTGAAAACTCTAGGTTTTCAGTGAAACTCAGCATACAAAAGCAATACCATTCAGATAGAAACTCTATGCTTATGAAGTATTTTTACAGAAGAAAGGCTCAATCTAAACAAATAAACCCCTTTTTTAATTTAGGAGGAAAAGGAACTAGATTTGTAAAATAAAGCCTAGTTAAAAGAAGAAAAAATGACACCATGTTTACATTGTTCTTTACTTATGTCATCTTCTTAGATATTTCTAAGAGTGATTTAATTGGGTTCCTCTTGTGCATGGTTTTTAGAAGATAGTGTTTAAACACTTAGTCTTCTGCCTTTACACTTCTAAAAAAATACCACCCGGTGGTGACACTTCTTCCTAATCCTCAAGTCCACCTCCACAGATTCTCTTCCAAACTTGTGGAAGTTTTAGAGATTGCAAGACTGAAAGTTCAAAGAAAAAAGTTAAAGGGCTTAAAAGGTGGATGTTAGCACCTGCCTTCAAGATGCTTGCAAAGCTGATACAGCCACCTCCTTAACCCTGCCAGGAAATGTTGTCCTAAGAATCAAAGGCTATTCAGCAGTTCACACCAGCACAGATTCGGACTTCCCAAATTCCTCTAAACCACCTTTTCACCTTAACCTGCAGTCCAACGAGACAAAATAACAGGTTCTGCTATAGTTTCTTGTCTTGGTAGAGTGATACAACCAAGTACAATGAACGGCATACCTTCAACTGAATGAACTAAACCATCCCGTCCATGCTTGAAGCTAAAATAAATACCAAGTAAATTAGATTAAGTATTTAAGAAACAGTTGCCTCACACCAGATTCAAACCAAGCATCAAAGCTCTAGTACTGCACCTCCTTTACAGTCTTCCTTTGGTCACCATGTCCCCAGTGGTTTAACACAAGTCCTAACTGAAAGCAGCACTTAAAGTTGGCAGCGGCCAGTGCTTTTCCTATCAAGGCCATTCCAATGAATTCAGCCTATACAAGAAGCTACAGAAACACTCCCACACTGTTCCCACTATTTCTATAGACACTCTTCTGAGCGTACTTGGAAGATCTGAAATAAAACTGGATTTTGCTGTGTAGCAGGGAGGTCGTTCCACTCTTCTTCAAATTGCGTGTATAAGCTGGCAGGAGGCTTGTTAAACCATAAAGAGCTTATCTGCTGTTCAGCTGCTCTGTCTTTCTCCCTCTCCCCTGAGTATAAATAAGTTTGCAACAAAATTCACTACTCAACATGAACAAGACTGAAAGTCTGGCCTAGCAGCAGCTATTCAGGTGAATCCTCGGACCATCATCCATCCTCTGCAACAGAAAGGTACCTGCAGGGATAGGCCAAACAGTTCTGTGCAGTTCCTGAACACAGCAGGCAGGTGCATGTGTAATAACTGCACAGAGTACACTGATAATCTATTAAAAAGTACTTAATTAAGTGTTAATTAAAGTGCTTCCATCATTCAAATTTCTAACTATTCCTCCATGACAAAAGTCCTGACGTTGGCTACTGCGCCAGATATGGAGACAAAGTATAAAAGACTGTCTTCTCAACTGATTGCAAAGAGCTTGCTATAAAGAAAATGTTCACTTTATATGAGAAGAGAAAGCAACTTCCAGTATGCAAATAAGCTTTGGAGTTTTTGTTGGAGTTGTTTTTTTGAAAAATTTATTTCAAGACAAGTTGAGTTTTCTACCTCCACAAGCTCAAGTCCCCCAACAACCTTGAACCTGAAGCCTTAAGATGCTCTCTGAGTAAACATTCTCTGAATAAGCAGATAAGCACTGCATGTTAGAAAATTTATTCTTCTTAGATATCCAAATATATAATAACAAATCCAAACAGTAAAGGCATGGAGGTGAGAAACGATATAATCATATTCCACTTCTCATTAGCATTAATGCAGGTAGGTAAACCTGTCAAAATATAGCCCTATGATTCCTCTAAAAGAGTCTCATTTCAGTGTAAACTAGGGAATTCTCCACAGGAAGGTTAAAGAGTTGGACCACATTTGTTCCTGACAATTAGTCAAAGTCATTGACTTACACCTGAAGGGTATTATGCTTTAAATCCCCTTTAAATAGATGAGGGGAAAAAAAAACCCCCTAGAAAACTGCAGATACAGTCATTCTATAGCTACATTAGGGGAGTCACTTTCATGCTTACTAATCTTGCTGTAGGAGAAGATGGGCAGTGCTGAGAATAGGCAGATTATTCAACCTGTAAGTTAGTTTTTTTAAGGGGAGGGGAGATAATATTTCAGATTCCCATTGAAAAGAAAGACTAACCAAAGCAGTATAAGGTATATTATCACTAAAATCTGAAGCTCAATTGATTCCATAAAGCTGAAAACACTGCCACAACAAAAGTGACCCTTTATATTAAAACAAAGAACTGTCCTCTTAGGAAACAGCTATTTCAAGGGGAAATTTTATCAGCTAAAGCTACTTCATGCTTCTAAACTTAAATATCCCCTCCTTTAGTATGAATAAAATAGTGTGCATCAACTCCCTTCTGGGAATATGAAGATGTTATTGAGAGTCTAGAGAAAATGTGAGTCTGTTCTGACATGAATTACACTACTGAAGGTTTCTTCATCCTGTCAAGGTTCTGCTCAGACTCTGAGATGCTTGAAATATTCAAGGTAATTACCAGGTATGCCTGAAAAAGCTGTAGTGCCATACTGCTTTAATACCTGTATAAATGTCTCTTGCATTCTGTTTTATCACATATGCCTCAGTTCCATGCTGGCTACCCACAATCTGTCTTTATGGCATTCATTGGAGATATTTTAGGGCAACATTTTTATTTTAGAATCCCCTGAAACTACCTTTGGGGGAGAAAAAAAAGTAAGACCAGTTGCAAAAAGATGAAACTGTCCCAGTAACACAAAGAGAAACTGGAGCAGATGAAATTAAGCTGAAATATAGATCATAGAATCATCACAGAATCTAAGGGAAAGAAGTTTCAAAACCAAAATAAGAAAGTGTGTTAAACTTAGTCAACGTCCTTTCTCAACTTTACACTAAGCTTGCTTGGTACACTACTATCTTTGTTCATGTAAGAATGGAATGCATGAGAAAACACATAAAATAGTCATTTCCATGCCAGTAAACCCTTGCACTCAGTTCTCTCTCAACCTTCCAGCTTCCACTATTGGAAAAACTCAAGACAGAAACTCTGTACTTCTAGTTCATGAAAGCACCACTAGATGGACACCAAAACATTTATTCCTCTAAGTGTTGCCTTATGTTTTGACACTTGATTTCAGTGTGGAAAGGAACATTTACCTTGGTTGCAGAGTAAAGAGACAGCAGTGGAGTTGGATACATCCCTGAAGCTGATGCAATGTTCAGGATTATCCCTTTTGATCTGAAAGGAAGCAAAGATATATCATCATGAAATACAGGGAACATCTTTCATGTTTCCAAAAATTACAGCAAGCCTAAAAAAACCCTTTAGAATGCAACTTAGATTAGGATCTGTTTAAAAACCCCAACCAAATCCTGAATTGAAATTTACTTTATGCACTGCTAGAAGTATCCAAGCAGCTGGTACAAATCAGGAACAACTCCAAGGTCAATACAGCAAAAGAATCAAAGCTGTAATTATGTGCACATAAACATACACACATATTGAGCTAAACTGTGCAAAACCATTGAGTCAAGATGGCACAAGTTCAAGAGAAGTTTCTAAATCCTGGAATAGGATGGCAGAAATGGCAACAGTTTCATTGTATGATGATGTACACTTTGATAATTCCTTTCATCTTCTAAATATTACTTCATAATGGATCTTCAAGATAGCAAGCATCTGAATCTACTGCTCAAATATAGAAGTGTTTTAATAAACATGGAAGACATTCAGTGGATGAACACAGAAAATGAAAATAGTCTTACAGCTATATTACAGTAACTCTGAAGGTATTAATCAATGGTATTTTGGTAAAGATACTTGAAATCAGGGACCACCTGTTCTGTCAGGCCATTCTAAAGCACATGTAGGTAAGGGAGGACAGCTTCCTGATCTCCCAATACAGACTGATTTGAGCCATATCTATTTCTGAGACTACTTTTACCCACAAAACCAGACATATTAGTGCTAGGTAGAAAAAAAAATAAATTTCAAAGCTTCATGCAAATTAGGGCAATTAGTCTGTTAGAAGGTGCTTTGAGACAGTCCAACATAGTAGAGAGAAAGAAATCTCTACTTCTTACCCTGTTGGAAATTCAAGCCAGTTTACCTGAACATAGCATAAGCATGCCAGGCTCAGTGCAGTGAGAACACTCGTGCAAGGCAGACATCAGACAGCTCAACTCCTGCAGATTCACACGAGTTTCCACCGTAATTCTTCAACCAGGTATACCCTACACCACTGCTGCCACAATCATTTAAGTAACCCTCTCAAACAGTAATTTAAGTCACTGCTAGAAGTTAAAACATTATAAATGCTTTGTAAATCATGACAATAGATTCAAGCCAGCATGGCTGGTGCTATGACACAAGTACGAATTACATCTCTGACTGATTTTTTCCACAAGGAATGAGATGGCAAATGTGACAGAAAAGAATAATTTCAGTCATTCAGGATTTCAAGCACCTTTGCCAAAGTTCATTGTATTTTTCAGGACTTTGCTGCAAGGCTTTGTTGGTAAAAGAAAGCAGTAACATGGATCAAAATACATAGCATGGAAAGCATAAAATCACAAATTAATCCAGAATTTTCAAGACAACAAAAGGTTAACAGTGGATGCTAGAAATTTCAGTCCTTTTTTTTCCCCAACCTTTTATCAAGACAGGTGATGACTGTGATATTTATTCATGAGTTCAAATGGAGATTAGCAATGAAATGAGTATTTATGCATTTTTTAAGAGATTATCAGATTGGAGAATACTATAAAGAACTGCTTAAAAAGCTCAGGCTGCAATGTGAACAGACTACAGAATGGCAGATGAAAAACTGACACGAAGAGTGCATCAATAAGCAACAATGCACACTAAACAAAAAATTGTGAATTAATCACAAACCTTGCAGGACTCTAAATCAACTGTCCCCCTCCATGAAAAACCTGAACAAGGAGTTCAGTTTTGTGCAGCAGTCACAAAAACCAGCCAAACAACAGAATGCTGGGAATGGCAGGGACAGATCTTCCACCATCACCAAAATCTTTTATTACAGTCTGTAAAACATCTTTATCCCTCCAAACACAGAACCGAAATATTAAGGAACTGATGAATTAAGAATGGGGAAGAGAAGGAAAAAAATCCACCCTGATAGCTCTATTTAGTTATTTAAGAGATTATTAAGAGCAGCCATGATAAGAGTACACAAACTAACAAATGAAAAAGATCAAGATCTTGATTTATCCTCTCAGAATACAAAAGAAAGATGACATTTCTTTAAATGAAAGACTGAAATTTAGATCCGATAAAAGAAAGCGCTCTTTTCACATTCAGACTAGGGAGTACTTGCCACAAAACTTAACTGAGGACAAAACCATAACAGGATTCAAAGCAAGATAGGCATTGATATGGATAAACATGAGCCTCACAATTTTAAAACAAACTGAAGCTTTAGAAGAGAGGCTGACATTCAGGCTGCGAGCACAGAACTCGCAGTGTCTGGCTACACTGCAACTTTCTAGCGGGAGTCGTGACCACCACCTAGATGCAGTGAATTAATGGTTTGACCCAGTGAAGAAAACCTTCTTGGAAAAACAAAACATTAATAGCAGTCCCTTGCAGAAGCCCTGCGTCTTGGTCTCTTTGAAGCAGTCAGTGCCACCAGGGGTTTGTGCTTTTACATTTTAAAGAAAACAGTCCTAGCCTTAAAAGCTCATAACTTAAAACCTCCAGATAAAATGAAATGGAGAAGCATATGAGTAAGGGGAACACTTTCAATTATTCCAATTACAATTCTGCTTCTTAGAGTAATGGCAGAATAAATGTTTTTAGGGAGGGATCTGAAGAATCACTCAGGCATCGGTGTGGTAAAAAGAAATGTTGGCTCCTTCTAATTCAACTGTGCCGTTAATGGGAAAATAAAACCAAAACCAAACAAAGAAAGTTGGTTAAGATGAAGAAAGCCAGGCCCACACCCTCACACCTCCCCACCATTCTACCTTAAGTGGTCCAGCACCAGGGAGGCTATATTTAGCCATCTCCCTGTTGCTGTGGCAACCAGCGCCTGCTCCAGCTGCATGCCAAGTGGAAAGAGCAAGCTTCTTCTGTAATGTAATTATGCATTTGCTACTTTCCTGGCAATAAATACCATAGTTTGGTATTTGTCTAGCAACAGCCAACTGGTTTTTGGTGGTGATGGCTTTTTTTTTGTTCCCAAAGGCATCAAGCCTTGATTTTCAGTTTTATGAGTTTCCCATCTTAGACAGTAGCCTGAGCATTTATACAGGAACTGCTCATTTAAGTGTAATAGGAAGCTTCAGATAATAAATTGTCACTTTAAGTGTTCAGAGCACAGGAGAGAAGTCACAGGAGAGAATCTAAATGCCATTGCAAGAAGTGGCATTCATCTAATGCTGCTGTGTTTATTATAAATAAAAAGTAAAAGGCACACCAAGATGGAGCTTTGTTTTCTCTTATCAGACGTGGATGCAAAGTATGCTGCATTTTTGTATTTATCTTGCAATACATTGTCATAAAGCCAACGTTCAAATATGCAAAAGCACGCAACAGAGCAAGCTGCAAGATGCTCTAACACACTACGTCACATCTATCTATCTACTCAACATGCTCTCCTCCTTGAACAAGTGAGGAATGACAATGAGATTCTTAATCTCGCCTTATTCTTAGAGCCTGGAGCCCTTTTTCTAGCCTGTGGGCCAATGTGAGAAGTATATGGCTGACCTAAAGAGCAGCTGAGTCCAGCTCCATTTCATGGATGCCCTTGGATTTGCTGGACATCCATGTCCTCCTGTGGTCGCAGGCTCCTAGCAGTGTTAATGGCCTGTGAGCTGTCTGTGAAGGAGTTGGCAGCTGCAGGCACTGCGTCTGTGCACTGCAAACCCAACCAACCTCACAACAAATCAAACAGAAAATGGAAGCTTTTTCAAATGTTTTTCCCTGAGAGGGAAACCAAGGCTGTCATCCAAATGGAGCAGTCCTTTAAAATGGTTCCCTATATTCAGGAAAAAGTTCAAGATGCGTACTTATTTTTTTAACCACTATTAGCCTTTTCTTTCCAGCCTTCTTGAACATTTATTCTTGGAATCCCTGAGGTAGTCATGCAGTTAGAGAAGTAAGAGGAAAGATGATATGTGCTCAAGGGCAGTCAGAACCAGAAGTCAGCAGGATCCTGGTTTGTTGCCTTTCATTCAAATCATCTTACCCAGGCAGATGTGTAAGAGAAAAACCTATACTGGATATTCTCTGAGTAGAGTATACATCATTCTGTCCTGAGAAGCTGAAGAGATGACTCTGCCAAATGGATAGCTACAATATTTCTTTAAAGAAAGAAGAAACTGTGGCAAGAAACTGTTAGAAGTTCTTAAGTTCCAAAACCTAGTAATGAAACAACATTAAATCCCCTCAAAAGTATAAAGGTTTTGTCACATTGGCACCTTCAGAGGACAATGGTTTCACAAAAAATAAGTCCCTTGGCCTATCAATAATAGTACAAGAACAAGGAGTAGCTTCTGACCTCGAAGCCCTGAGTACGTATCACCTCTGTACTATAATCCTCACCCCCTACTCCAGCTTCATGGGGAAATATTACACCCCTGCCCCAGAGCTCAGTCTTGCGACTTTATTTCTAATTCAAATCTCTTTACATGAAATAAACTTATTCATATCTCCTGATTGGCTAAGTAAAAATCTTAGCTCACCCTCACCCTGATGTGCTAGACACTGGCTCCCATACTCAACCACCAGCTCTGACAGTTTGCACCCAGGAAGAAGCTTTGTTGTGAAAGTGAAACTTCTATGCATCTGTGCAACACTTGAGTAACTGAATTCTGGTCTGCAATGAAGACTCTCGGACAATGGGATGACACAAAATAAACCTGCTTGGGGTTTTTTTTCCCTCATCTTTGCTAGACTTGGAGGCTTGCCCCATATACGGACTCCTCCTGACATTATTTGTTTGCATGGCTCTACAAATATTGTGAATCATGTATTATACACACGTGGTATATATATCCTAAGTACTGTGAGCACAGCTCAAGCCTGAGCCAGGGCAACTCCCAGCAAGGCAGGGCTAGCATCCCAAGGGAGATGGCAAGCAGCCAGCAGAGCCAACATCAGCTGGAAACAGCCTGGGGGGACTAAACGGAAATCGTGAACCTTCTGGTTTCACCTGGGAGCTAGCTGGGAATTCAGTACATGTCTTCCCTGTCAACAGTGGTGTGTTATTCTAAAGAGCTGATCTCCAATTCTACTTTTCCAAATGATCACAGCCTTTCCTCAATATACCTCCTACTGTATAATGAGAACATATTCTTCGCATCCATTTTACTTACAATGACTTAGAGAAATAGCCTTAAGAAGGTTATTCCCAGGAACTGTAACCACCCCCTCAGAATAGCAGGTTGTTGAGTTAGTGCTGATGAGTCAGACTGGCTTTTAAATTCTGTTCTAAAAGGAATCACCACAACAGTGGAGAAGGGAGAGGAAAAATAAAAAGGGAATCGAGTGGAAAAGGCTTCCACCGTCTGATGATTCATGCACCATCAGCATGACTCACCCAGCATTACTCTGCCATTAAAACATGGAGACTAGGCTGATTAGTCACAGTAATGAATTTTTCAAGAAAGGATTCTCCCCTATAAATAATGATGACTTTGTCTGGATAGTGTTAGTGTGACTCACCTTTCCAGCATGCCGGGCAGCACCAATCGTGTCATCTGCAAAAAGAAAACATTCGTGATGGCTGAGAATGCAGACACCAGACAGCCAGAGACCGAGGGAAGCCTCCCTTCCTCCCAGAAGCAGCTGCCACCCCCTCCACCCCAAGCACGGCTCGGGGAAGCAGAGACCATACTTTGCGTAGGCAGTTTATTTTTATTCTACCTGGATAACTTGGCTCTGTCAAGTAGTGTGTGCACTGAATCTGGTGAACCCATCTAGCTAGCAGCACAAGAGTAAATAAAACAAATGTCTTCACCACTCTGCAGCATCCATGGCCTCTAAAGAACATTAAAACACCAGACTACTACAGTATATGTACCTTCTTTCTCTCCCTGCAAAAAACACCTGTCTTTCTCAAGACTGACTAAATGTATCACCTATGCCAGGATTCAAAACATTATCCAATACATTTTAGCTAGGCTTACTGAACTGCTGAGTTTAAGACAAAAATAAATTATGGAGCAGCAAGAGCACTGACAGAACTAGTGAACATAAGATTCCTGCATTATTACCTTCAGAAAATACTTAGGACTCCAAAATATTTTTTGCTGATTACACAGATATTTTCACACTGAAAAAACCACACCCCCCAAGAGGAAAGTCACCTGGCAGACCTCCTCACTGCTCTGGAAACTCCTGCCTTTATTATTACTCTGAGCAATCCATCTACAAGCTGGCTGCAGCATTCTCCAGAGAAGTAATCCCAAAACAAGATTCCCAGTTGGAGACAGAGCGTCTCTGACAAGGGAAACAAATTAAGCATTGATTCAAACTTGGACAAAATTTTAGTTAGTGTAAAATAGTTAATTTTCCCCTTACTAATTACTACCATCCTAAAATACAATTTAAATCCAAAACTTCTGCCTCCCTGAAATAGCATCAAAATTCTGCTTGTGCCAAATTCTGCCCTGCCCTAACTAACCCTATGAGTAACCTGTCACTGACATCAAACACAGATCACGCAAGAAATATAAACACTTTTGACATCTAAAAGGTGTCCCAACAAAGTTTTTGAGAACATGGGGGGTGGGTAATAAAACACTAAAAGCAACACACACCAAAATGTAGTGATATTTCCACTGATGCCAAATTACCTGGATAGCTTAAAATTAAACACTGAATATTTGAATAGCATGGGAAGAAAAACACACACAAAAGAAATCAGCATATACAGGCACACAAAACACCTGTAAGAGCTTTCATTACAAAGAAGCAAATTTTATTGTAGGAAGCTACTAATTTTATTATCACCACTGCATTAGCACTTACTATATGACTCAATCTGGGTTTGAGATTTTATTGTTTATTTTTATTTTTTAATTATAAACATACCCTTTCAGGAATAAAGGGGAAAAGAAAACACAAAAGAAAACAATCTCAGTTGATTGCAGCTGACACACAAAGAAAATGCTAGAGAAGGGCTGTGTTTTGCATTTTATTGGCATTTCTCCCTTAGAAGAGACTCTGCCATCAGCCACGCTGCATGACAGTTTTGATAAGGGACCATACAGGCAGGAGTTGAACAGGCCTTCCTTTCATGAAGTCAGCTGTTGACACACTTAGCTGTCAGCACTGCCCCAGAAGTCAAACTAAGTATTCAGAGCTGATAAGCATCAACAAGCTAAAGAGATCTGATGCAGCTTCAAAAAACCCTCTAGTATTAAGTTTAAGCATACATGAGCTTTTCCATACACTAATGCTTCGAACAAGATGTAGAAACAACTGTTTATTTTCATCTTAAAGGATAAAGAATGATTTGGGCTGATTTTAAGACTAGTTCAAGACTGGAAGAGCTTTTATCTGATCTAAGTTTTATGATCTCTTCCACGGATCCCTTGGTAAAAAGCAGCATGCTGTTTCTTGCCTCTCAGGGCAGTGTTATGCTGCATATCATCTCCACAGATTGGCACATGGACATGGACTGGAATTGCCTTCCCTTAGGCAACCCATAAATGATCTGAAAAACAGGTACACAATTTCCCATTGTAGGGCAGAGGGGACCCCCATGCTTGAAACTTTGTCATAAATCCACACAAATGCATTCATGGTCTAAATCCAAGCTGCAACCCGCCAAACCAGCTCTAAACAGTTTATCACTAACTTGCTGGCTACTAAAATATGCTACAATAATCGGTGGACTCACATAAAATAAAAAACTATGAAGCCAATGACAGCTGAAATACAGCAATAGGTACACAATTTGGGGAAAAAGAAACAAGTCTCTCACAACCAACTGTGTTAAATGGTTTGTTTCTGAACTTCATCTGGACAGGCAATCCATTCTTTTCCTCTCCACAGAAAAAAAAACTCATGGCAAAACTGGATTTCATACTCAGTATCACTTCCATTCGGTTTACAAAAATTCTTATTTTGAGGGAATTTCAAAATTCTGTGAAATAGGGCATAAAATTTCCATCAGTATTTTGACACCTTGCGATGTGCGAAAAGAATATATTTATGAATATTCAGTATCTGGATGTAAAAACACCGTTATTTTTAAAGAGCAGGGTAACAGAAGGCAGGGCTCTGAGTCAGACTCACCTGACCCAGCCAACTGCACACTCAAAGAGCACGACTGGAAAAACGCTGGCAGGGTATTCCGCCGCCATGCTCAGGACTGGCAATTTCATACTCTGTACACACATGTAAAATACTTTCAGCATTAATTCAAATGAAAGAATTAATAGCAGAAATGTAGTTTCATCACTAATAATGGTGTCCGTGGTGTCCACCTGTGCTGGCATTGGATGATCCTTATCCAAAACAGCCAAACACTCATCTTCAGTAGCTGTAATCTCATATATGCCATTATGAAAAATGGCAGATCAAAACCAAAACATCTAGAACTGAATAAATCTCTCCCGGATAAAGAATCCAAATTTTAGCTAGGTCTTGTTTAGAGACAGTTGGTTCTGTAATGGTGTGTATTTCATAAATAGCAAAGCCTTGCAAGTCAATTTATAGGAATTTACATGTAGGATGTCAGAGAAGATAATTTAATACAGGTAGAAGGAAGTGTCAGGGAGCCTGAAGGACAGGTTGGGAGCTACCCTAGAAAAGTGCCTTCAGTTGGTGATTACTGAACATGGTTAGGCTTCCTTCACATAACCTTTTTTCCTGAATGAATTCTACTTTTCACAGAAGTATGAGTGCTACTGCTGAAAATATGAATAGTTCCCAAGACTCTGAATACTCAGGTAATTCCAGACAAGTACTTAGGCTATGTGAAAACTGACAGCACATCCAAAACAAAGTGTTTTTTTTTCTTTCTTAAAATTTGCAGTAGAGCAAAGAGAGCACGTGCATCTGACAAATTTGTTCAGGACAGACTACTCAACATCAGAAGTTGTTAACATTTGATATTTTAAAGAGTCTGGCTAAAAGTCATGTTTAGCACACAACCATGAAGAATAGCTGTTGCACTCTATTTTTGGGTGTTTTTCAATTATTTCACATATACACATAATGCTGCAAAGAATTTGGGGTGTAGTTCCTTTGGTTTGGAGAGTTGCTTTGCTTTTAAGTCAACTTCTTCCATACCTAACCATCCAGATCTCAAGTTCCATGATGCTCAAGGCAAAATTACTAAATTAAGGTAGAGATTGATTACAGACCAGTTAAATAATCTTTTATAGACAGCTATCATTTCTTGATGTCATTTTATCTTCAACTGCATTTATTACACTCCTGGCAAGCACTCAGCAAACCTGTCCTCTACCTTCTAGTTCTGGAAAAATTAACACCACTTTTACCCTAATGAAGCAAGGATTCCTACTTGCAAATACAAGAATGCACAGACTTATGGCTAGATTTATGTTCTAAAGCAGGTGCTACATTAAAAGATACTATTGGAGGACTAACAAATATAGTTAGAAGTTAGAACCGTGGATTTCCAGTGATTTTTCTTGAGAAGAAAACCCCCCATTCTTAGTTATCCCTGCATTGTAGTCTTTTCTCAGTCTGGTCCGAGCAATAGCTCAGAGGTAGAGCCTTTGGAAAGAATAGTAACAATAACAGCATGCAAAATTTTGAATATCTTTCATGTGATGTTACTCAGACTACTAAAACACAGCCGGAACAGGTGAGGTAAATATTCAAAGTCATCCTTCAGACCTTATGGGCCCCACAACTGTTATACAACACCAGAAATCTAATCCCACATTTGTATATTTAGAGACAAATCATTCTACGATGTTACAACTGCAAGTCATTCTTTCCATTTTGAAAGGGTATAATGATACCCCTTCTGTAACTAGGGCTATAAAAACATAACAAAGCATGAGGCTAGAGAATTTAGACTACAAATCTGGACTACTGATTTGCTACAGTGTTATGCAGCTAAGCAGCTTCCCTCATTCACACACCTGGGATGAAATTTTAACAACTCAGAGCAACGTAACTCTTTAAAAATCAGGAATTCCCTGTGGTGCACCCACTCATGTACAAAAACATCACTGCTACCATGAGAAAATTCAAGAGTGTGTGAGCAGAGGATTCACAGAAGTTCACAAGTGCAGTAGCTGTTTAACAAAGCTCACTGGCACCCTTGCCTGCAGACAGTACACTGAAAAATCAGGAACTGTTCTCCTGTGCTGGTACTTCAATTGATTGTGAGGCCTACTCTCAGCATCTGCAATGTTTTTAATGTGATCCTCTTGAAACAGTAACTTCTTAATGCAGCTTGTACCCCAAGCCAAACAAGAATTATTTTTATTTGTAAAAACTAGCAAGTAAGCCTGACGTCAGCTCAAGTCACACAGTAATCCACATGGCCATGTCAGGGGCACCAGACATAAAAAGGGAATGATCAAAGTAACAAGACCTGTTCATTTTAAGT
The DNA here is from genome assembly GCA_013396955.1 of Regulus satrapa. Classification (NCBI taxonomy): domain Eukaryota; kingdom Metazoa; phylum Chordata; class Aves; order Passeriformes; family Regulidae; genus Regulus; species Regulus satrapa. Next base: position 233,284 of record VWZN01004362.1, on the reverse strand, counting down.
GACTTTCCTCTGAGGAACAATTTTAGAGAAGAGAAAGTTTTCCCTGTTTAGAGCCACAAACTTTTGGAGTCAAGTTAAAAACTGAAAGCTCTCAAACAAGCGTATTTCTCCTCTTGCCCTTTACACAGGACAAAGATTGCTCAAAACATAAGGCTCAACTTTCTCTTTTCAAGAGGCAAAATACGTGTTTGTGTCAACCCCAAATCTACAGAAAGCCACAGAACTCTAGGATTTCCTGAATTTCCCCAAGCTACTTGTACTTTGAACAAAAATCCCCAGTGCTTCTCTGACTATTACTTAAAAATATTTATCGCAGCTACATTTCCCTTGATCCGGCTTTCTGTGCATCACACTCTCAGGTTCAAAGTCAGCAAGGTGGGAAACCACAGCATTGAATTTCTCCCTCTGGACCATCTGAATTATATTCATGACCACCTTCACAGGATGCTTACTCCTCTTCCAAGCACTGGCAACTGTCCCTCTCTGCTTTAAACTTGTATTATGCACTTGGCTAAATCATCAACCCCCTCTTTGATTATGACTTTGAATATAAATGTACAAAACCTCTTGACTAGTCTGGAATACACACACACAGAGTGATCTCTTCTTGCTAGTCAGTGTTGCCACTGTCCTCAGAATTACATTCCACTTCCTGTCACCCCTTCCACAGCAAGTACTAAAACTCACACAGGGTTCTTGCAGGGGACAAGAAACTAGCACCTGATTTCTGGTAAGGTACCTTTGCAGATGTGGTACTAGGCTGCACTAGCCCATCTGAACACATATTGGAGATAGAGAGATTTAATTTCCTACTCTCTTTTCAGGATTGCTGCTCCCCAGGCTTTTCTTCTTTCTACACATGGGTCTGCATAAGAATATTTCCCCTCTTTCTCAAATACACTAACTTCTGCTCTTCCTTTCAATTACACATTGGTTGTGGATTCTGTTGTTGCTTTCTTTCCTGAAGTCACAGTTTCAGACTTTGCAGTAGTTATTCCCATGTCCTGCCTGGGATTCACAACCTGGTAGAATTCACTTCTCACTACTCCTCCATTATAAGGGCAGCTGACACCAGCTCTCTCAGTTCAATATGAAGTATTTGTCTTCTGAAGTCTCGAGAAAATTAAAAGCTTTTCAAATATGAAAACAAAAATTCTTGATGTTGCAAGGCCTGTTAGCCTTTTGTACTGGCACTCAGTATGAAACACGAGTAGAGTCATCATTGTGAAGACTACCCCAGACACAAGAGATGTACATCTACATCATTTACTCCTGCTTCATCTGTTAATGCCAATTCCCAAGTGAAGCCTGGCCTGCAAGCCTAAAACTTGCATCCCCCCACAATATAATATCCTGCAAACCAATTCAGCTCCTTGCTTAATCAACCACTAAGCAAGCACTCCCTCAACTATTTAGTCCTGCTTATTTTTCAAGAGAACACAAGTTCATGCCTCACTTCCAATGCAATTAGCATACTGTGATGCTGCAAAAGAAGTAACAAACTTGCAGTTCCCTGCATACAGAGTAACTCTTAGAGCTTTCAAAGGACAAACAAGGGTTCCCTGAAGCATTTGAAGCTATTCTCTGTGATTTTTACCTATCCACTTTTTCCACTGGACAGCAGTTCTAACACCCTTGGCTTTCAGGACAAACAAACTAAAAGCCAACAGCCAAATCAAGTTTGTTTTCCCAAGCAAAACTAAAGGCTGTAAAATAAAAAGATGAATCAATTCAAAGAGATGAAGTTAATACAAAGGAATTATGATTAGAACTACACAGAACTCTAATTTTGGTTCCTCAACACTTGCTGGTTGATTAAATAACCCATGGATTTTGACCTGATATTTCACTCAATGCCACTTCTATATGTCTCAAAATGCAACAAGATAACAAAAACTTTTAATACAAACACACATTATCTGAACTGCTATCAACAATCATTAAAGATCTGCTATTTAAATCCTTCTAGAGGCTTGATGAGATTATGACAAGAACCATGGAACTACATATACTACCTTCTCTTCCTCGTTTATTTGTCAATTCAATCCTTGCATATGACTGTATTAAGTCTCAAGGTCTCCTGAGAAAATACCACAAATGAAAAATCTTTGTTCTATTTGTGGCATCAAGACCCATAACAGCTACTTCTTTGTATATTACATGAAGACCAGAGCAACTCCTGCACTGCACATCACCATAAAAATGTGATATTGCCCAGGCTGCTTAAAAAGCATCTACTTTGGCTAGGGGACACGGTGGTATTTTGTCAATTTTTTTTACCAGTGTTTTTACAGACCTGAGATAGCCAGCATGTTTCAAGCAGTTTTAAGTGGTTTATCTTCAGTGATGTACAAAGTGCTTTAAAGGCACACCACGGCAATCAGCACTTCATGCCAGACTGAGCGAACCCCAAAATTGCATGACTGCGTAGTTCTATTGCATGGCTGGGTGATCTAATCCAACAGTGCTCTAAGGACATGATGGGGGCAGGCAGGGCAGCATGGAATAGGACTTGGGAAAGACATGGGTTTTAAAGGGTCTGACAGGAAACAAGTTCTCAAAACACCTGCCAAAATTATATAGCATTAGATACTTTGCAGCTGGGAAAAACACTTAACAGCGGGACCAGCTATGGTAAAAATTTGTCCTGTAAGGTGAGGATGTTGTCTTCTCTCTCAGTGTACCCGTTCTTACACACCACATATCCCCTTGAAAATCCCATGAGCTGACTAATGAAGAAAAGATAGATCAAAAAGTTAAGGGATAAGCATTATGCTTCAAAACTGCCTATACTTTATTGCAACAAAATAGATTTCAACACTTCTGCAGAATCAGTCTGCTCTAATTATCTTGACTTTCCCACCTCAAGTCCAAGGGGGTGTTTCAGCCAGAACTGGAGTGACTTGACACGCACACCAGAAGAGCTGTGCTGTCCAAAAGGTGCTACTGAGGGCACATGGTGCAGGTTACTGAGAGGACAGGGGACACAATCGTGTTTTAGGCTCTGAGAACGGTTGGTCCAAAAGGCAAGGAAGCAGATGTCAATGCTCTAGAACATAACAGTACAGGTTGTGTGATACCTCTGACAAGGACCTGGAGATACTGTGGGCAGAGCCTGAACTCTGTGCTCGCTTCCATCACAAACATCATGGTTTTATTCAGATCAGAGAATATTCTTATTGTTGCTTTTTAAAAAAATAAATTTAAATTATGTATAAAAACAAGCATGTATATATAAAAGAGATACTATCAATTTCAAAACCGTAACTAAATACTCACAGGATTACATCCTAAAAGTCTAAGTGAAAAGATATACAGACTTTTCCTAAATTTATTCTTTTCATACCATGATTCTCTAGTTCTGTGGGTTCTCCAAAAAAAGTGTCTTACAGATGGCACACATCTCTAATGTGCTCTTCTCCCCAAAACACTAAGCATCTGGCGTGCCTACTGTTTAATTACACAACACGCTCGTGCAGGAGAAAACATTTTTAAGCTTGGAAACTTATGTTCAAACTCTGATTAAATGCAGTAGCAGAATTTGCTCACAGTCAAGAAGAAAGTTTACAAACAGAAGCCAAAACACTATTAACACACAGCAAGCAGATCTTCAGTAAGTTTCTATATGTGCAAAAATAGCCATTTTAGAATGTGAAGAGATTGAGAGGACGCAAATTTTACAAGAAGCTGTATGGTAATTTTGTTAAATTGTTGATGAATACTGACAGTACAATTGAGGCATGAGTTTACTTTGGAAAAAGAACACTGTCTTGCTGTATCTCTCAAACTTTAAGTATATGCTGAGTGAAACTATTACTCTATCCTCCCACCTTCAGAAAGACATATTGAAGAAGTTTATCTGTAACTTTTCTACTCTAACAAAATGCTCCCAGGGAGACTGACACCCCAAATTCTTTTATCACTGAATAGTGCACTCCCTCTGCTGGCACAGCACAGACCTCACACCTCAGCAGAGGAGGTCTGTGCATGACACTACTTCAGATGATGCAGCTCTGTTAACTTAAATTACTGCCTTAAGAGAAACTTTCCTTAAGAGAAAACTCATTAATAACTGACTTCACTGATTACATCTAGCAGGGGGACAAGAAGACACCATGGGTTGTCCTTCTCGGTCAACTAGAAAATCTGTACTTGTCAGGCTCACAGTCACTTTTCAGGTGAAAGGTTTCTGAAGACTCACTGTTACAGCTTTTCTAACATTCCAGCAAGTAGTTCTGAGATGTCAAATAAAACACATACAGAAGTAAGAGCTTGCAGCAGTAAGCTGACAATACCAAATCCTACTCAGTAATGCAATGGCTACACTGTCACTGTCTATGTTTTAATAAAGTGTGAGAATCTTATTGAAGCACTGTTTTAAGAGGTGCTGTGTCTCCCCCACAAGGAAACCAAACAGAAAGTAGACTCCCCAAAAGAACAGTACTAGATTAATTTAGTACTTGACCTAATCAGAAGAGCTGCAAAAAGTAAAATCTTTTGAGCCGTCTTTGAAACTTCTAATAGTTTCGCTTTGAGGCAGAAGGTTAACCTTCAGCTAATAGAGATGAAATGCTATGCATAAGAAGTTTTAGCAGTGAATAGTCACAAGAAGTTTCATCAGCCCACACTGGTAATACACTGACATGTAAGCAGCAATGCCCTCTGTCCTTTTAAGCGTTGATATACTAGGATGAAAATCTCTTTTTTGAATGGGCCTCATGTTAATCAGCAAGAGAACAGCCATAAGTTTTAGCCTGAAGTCTTGCTGATTTCTTCCCAATAAAATCTTCAGTTTACATATCAAAAAGTAAAGGTAATTTCTGAAATAAAGTTGATGAATGCGCCTGTGAGTTTGGTTTTCCTTCTTGCTCATATATATTTAAGTGCCCTCTCACTACAGTGTACAAAAACCTTAGACATGCAGAAATAAGGACCCTTCCCCATCTCAAGGAACAGAGATGCAGGGGGAGAAGAATGAAACATTTATAAGAACTAGAAGAACAATTGTGAAGAAGCATTAAGTACTGTTTTATGGGTTTATGTACTTACCTTGCTCCTTTCAAATAGCTAAAGGCATCTTTTAAACAAATGACATTTCACATGACAATCAGAACAGTCTGATATGACCACCAGAACCTCTGGGTTTCTCCAAGACAAAGTGAACTTGTAGTCTAACAGGTGTCAAAGTAATTCCCTCAAAAAAGTGAACCTTGTTTTCTGGTTTTGAATTACCAAGAAGTGTTGGATTTTGAATTACCAAGAAGTTTATTTACTTACCTTACAAACAGACATGATGTTAATGTTAACCATTTTGTCGATCGTCTGCAAGAACACAAAGTTTTGGGGTTTACTAATTTTAAATTATTTGAACAGTATTTATACATTCCCCAGGTTTAAGTGCTGAGAGAAATTATTGGCCCTTTTCTCCTTGCCTATCTGCTTAAGTGTCAGGAACAGTGACAGGCTTTCAAAGCAGAGTCTGTGAATTGCTCTTGGTCAGCATTCATCTTTGATTAAGGACTTGCATAAATACAGAAACACACAGGTGTATTACACTGGCACTCTATTTCCAATACTTATGAACTTTAATAAATTCTTATCTTTTACACATGTTTTAAAATTAACTACTGTATTTTACTCTTCACCATTTTAGTGACTAAGTCTATTCCGCAGGTTAAAAACTGGAATTTTTTTTCTTTTTTGATAAACTTCATGAAGCTTATTTGAAGGTGAACCAAACACCAGACGTATTTAACAATGAACAACACTTAAGCAGAAAACACAAAGCCACAGTGAACCCAGTGAGGTACAGGGGTTTCACAAAGAAAATCATGCACCACTGAAGTTGTTAATAATCAAGAGTTTTCGATGTATCCAGCACAACCAAGATTGTCCCTACATTATGAAGGATGAATGTCATGAATATGACATCTAAAATTGTCATATTTAAGAGTATTCATGGTACTAGAAGGTACCATGAAAGCACTTACCTTCTCCAGCTCTGGAATATCAATAAAATATTCAGGATAAGCATAGGACATTCCCACATTGTTGACTGAAAGAAAAGGATGAATCAGATCACTTGGATGCCCCCCTGATTAATGACAATTTTCAAGCAATGAAATGCTAAAGGCGTTGCATTTAAGACATTCTAACTGCTTTGGCCAAGATCCCTTCACCATAAGTAGCCCCTCGCCCATGCAGCAGGATGCAGGAGCACACGGACAGGCCATTGGAACGTGCAGGCGTTAATTAATTCCCCCACTGTTTACAATATTTATTGGCACCTCGCACCCACGCCTCACAGAGCAAGGGGCACGCCACTGCCTCTGCCACCAGCAGGGCTGGGTGCCCACAGGCTGCCGAACCACAGGGCAGCCGCCTGGCGGGACAGCAGGTGAAGCCGCTTGGCAGGGTTTTCCCGGATAAATAACAATAATAATAACAATAATAACAATAATACTAATAATCACAGCGAGCGTGGTCGGAGCCGGGCCGCGCTGCCCGCGGAGGGCCGGCAGGTGGCAGCAGAGCCCGGCGCGTCCCGCCCCGCGCCCCGCGGGGGAACCGCCGGGAGCCCTCACGGAGAGAGCCCGCGGGAAACCCTGCCCCGGCACCCCCACTCCGCAGCGAGCTACCTACAGCCCCCAGATCCCAGCACTTCACACCGGCATGGGCTCCTTCTCGCATGTGAAAGCCAGTCTCTAAATCCCAGCCCCGACAGGAGAAAACTTCTAATTCTGTTGGAAGAGAGTGCTGCTCTGCACTTGAGCACATTGATATGGAGACATAAAGCAGCGACGGAAAGGGATCTCCGCTTCCTAAGCATCTGTTGTTCATCTTATGCAAGTGAATCGCGTGACATGTGGTTGCTGTGGCAACATTTTACATTTATGTGGTGTCTTCCACCCCAGAGAATCCCAAAGTGTTATGTATGCTCAGCAGCAGAGTGCACCTCCAGGCAGGAGTCTGCATGGGCACGAGAAATGTCGTCAAAAGGCACTGATGCCTTTAAGAAAAAAAGAAAATAAAATAGCCCCTCCATCTAAAGTACTAAAAGCTATCGTTTTAAGACCCAGCCTGAAAGATCATTTAAGTATCAACAGTGATGCAGGATGTGCAAGGAACAGGAGGAAGACATTCTGGCAAAGTGCGCCAACTTCATTCGGAATTCCCTCAAGCTCTTTTAGTCCAGATCTTAGTGTATTTATGGAATTTCATTAGTCATGCTGTGGGTTTCAAATTTCTAACTTTTAAATAACCTTTAAAAATTGAGGTGAGGAATTGAGGGGGAACAGGGAGTTGGCAAATTCTCAGCAGACATTTGCTATATTTAGAAAGAGTGAAAAGTTTTTAAAAGGAAGAACCAGTCTTGCTACTGCCAGAGTGAACCAAATTTTTTTCTTCTTTTCATCCAAAAATAAACTATTTTTCCTTCCATCTCTCGGGGAAGGATTTTGGCCATGAATTGTGGCAGGGTTATGGGACTAACCTTGGTAATTCTCTCCAAATTTAGAATGCTTATGTGCTTCATGCTACAGAGAGAGTCACATGAAATTCACACCCCTTACTGCAGACTGGGTCCCAGATATGCACCTTTTCACTTTCTGCAATCATCTCTGCTGCAAGTTTGTAAAAGATTAAAAAAAAAAAAAAAACCCACAAAAAAACCCCCAAACAAAACAGGTGCTGGGTTGTACCACCATATTTTAACTAGAAAAAAATGGTTAGCAACAGGGTAAGATACTGTCCAGCATGAACTCCTTTCAAGAATCAGAGCTATTTAAGAATGGCAAAAGGAAGATTTCCCACCTCTGCTTGTTTAACATATTGCTGTAGCTAGCACATGTTCAAAGTCATTGACAGACGCTGTTTTGAACACACAGCAAAACATTATGCAAACTCTTTTAGCCTTCCTACGTGGGTGAGAAGAAGCTTCCAAATAAGAAGTTTACAAGGATTTCAGTCTGTAAGTACTTTAGTTAGACTCCGTGCAACTCCATAATTAGAAGCTCGTTCTTGAGCAGTACGTGTGGAGACTCCTGTGTCTCCAAGTATGAGGTTAAAAAATAATCAGCATTGATCACTGGCAACTGTGCTGCGCTACCCAATGCTTCTCATACCTACTGTTCCAGATGAGATTTGAAAGAAGAAAATACGCTGGAACCTGAGAACTCAACCCTTATGGCTGTTCTCATTTAAATCCACCTTTTCCCTCACACAAACATGAAAAACAGCTCAACAAAAGCTACATTCTATAACAAATCTTACAGAATTCAAAATATAAGGCACTAAAGCATGAGATTAATTACCATAAAAAATTTAATATACTATCCTTCTGGAGTAGTCATCATCTGTGTGGGAAAATTATGCTGGCAAATGGTTTCTATTAATGCAGCTATAACTGGGAGTGAGAAAATACCTACATATCATGTAATCTGGTGATCCTGAGCACAAGATCTACTAAAACTGCTAATGATTAGTTAGTAGAGAGGTTTTTGTAAGCCTACACTGACAATGGTTGCAAGGAAAAAAAAAAAAGGCAGAGGAACTCAGCTAGAGAATGCACAGCTCTAGAGCATTTAGTTGCTATTTTTACCATGTTTTTAGCTAACATGCTCATGCAAATAGAAGAAGCAGGCTCTGTTTAAGGAACGTGTTTTGTTTTCCTATAATGAACTTACACAAAATTTGACACACACACAGAGCTTTAGTACCCAGTTTGTGCAAGGCTACAAAAAGTCAGATTTTGATGATTTTGTGAGTCACCATAACCTAATCACAGCCTAAGAAATAATAAAAACCCTTCCAGTGTGGATATGTACCTTGCACAGTAAAAGATTTGCTGGTGTTTTGAGACATTTGGATGATCTACAGCAGCAATTGCTACGTGACAGGAAGCTTGCAAGCCTTACACTCCCTGAGTGGATTTTGACAGGACAGATTAGAATGCACATTAATTTTACTCTTCAAAGTTTCTTTGGAACTTATTTCCTTCAGAAACAAGAAACAAGGCATTCACAGCTGTGCGACAACTTCTCTTTACACAAAAAACATCCTTGGCAGCTGAAGTTACACGATGGCTTTGAATTTTTAAAGCAATTAAATACTGGATGCCATGAGTTGTATGCATTCAAGTCTGTAAAAAGTAGTAGGGAACATTCTGGGGTAAATCCTTTAATGTTATTTTTAAACTGCATTTTCATATACACCATTTTCTTGAGCATTATTTTCAAACATTGTACAAGATACATCTATTAGCAACAAAGTTTATACAGAATATTATCATGTATATAACAAATTTGTTTTCAAGTACTCCTAAAATACCCCACAGTTGCAGCTCCAATTACTGCACTTCAGGTTAGTAAAATGAGTTTTGTAATGAGTAGTGCTTTATCAGATGACAAGTACTAGTAGATGTCTGAGCCACATGATTTTTTTTCATGTGTTTAACCATCACAGGTTCTCATCCCTATATTGACTAACCATAGAAATAGAGGATATACACAGACATACGTGTTTCCGAGGGGTGGGGGGGAACAGAAAACCAACAAGTAATTGCCTTTACCCCACTGCTCAAAAAAGATTCAGGTAAACTGCTATTATGTTGAAACTCTCCTCAGCTTGCGATAAAACACCTATATGAAATCACCTCAGTTCTAGATTTGTAAAGTAACTGGAGGGACCACCCTGTCTTTTCAAGGACTCCCACACCACCCACGCTCCTGTGATGTAGCAAACCATGCTCGGGCGTATTGCACTCCTATCAGCAAGAGAAACACAGCTTACCAACACCGCCAGAAAAGGCTTAACACTTTTGAAGCAAGAGACAGTCACTTGATGTTCTATTGTAATGACTGAATTTCAACAGCTCTGTAATTAAAAGTTCACAGTTCTCCCACAGGTCTCTACTCCTAAACTGAGAATCTCCTAAGCTAAGTATGTGAAGCTTGCTTAGGCTCTAAGATGGCATTAGGTCCTATAACAGTTTGGGTTGAAAGGGACATTAAAAGGTCCAATCCCCGTGACATCTTCAGCCAGGTCAGGTTGTTCGGAGCCCCATCCAACCTGGCCTTGAATGCTCCCAGAGATGGGGCATCCTCCACCTCTCTGGGCAACCTGCTCCAATGTTCGGATACCTTTTCTTCTTTATACCTAATCTAAACTCACACTCTTTTTAGCTTAGAGCCACTGCTCCTTGCAACAGTTCAGTACAAGACCTGTTAAAAAGCGTCCCCATCTTTCTCACAAGCCTACTTTAAGTACTCAATGGCCACAAGGTCTCCCCAGAGAGAGACTTTCTCCAGGCCAAACAACCCCCAGTGCTCACGGCACAAGCTGCAGTCAAAGGCCTCTAACGATCACAGAATAACACACTGAACACATTCAATAAACATCACAAATTCTTAGAAAGTAGGCACACATGAAAGCACCATCTCATGCAGCGGTACCAACAGCAAGGGAGAAAACATCTCAAGCATGCAGCTACATAGCCTTAGTCACACAAATAATACCTTTTGTGAATTAGTTTCAATAAACTTCAATATGGGAAGAAGTCAGTAGGCATGTCAAGACAAAACACTACAATGATAGATTTGGAAAGATCAGATACAAACCTAAAACACCAATCTCTAGGCCTTCCAATCCTGCTTTGATTCCACTGTAAATATCTTCTTTCTCTCCAAAGTCTGCCGCAATGACTTTTGTTTCTACTTTGTACTTCTCCCCTAGAAAATAAAGTTTTGAGAAGTTTAAGTTTGAAATAGTTTACCATTCAGATATTAAAACCACAGTTACCAGGTTTTACAAAACATTTCAAGTAGCTAGCACTACATGTGAACATTTCCATTTCTGCAACAGGAATCCTTGAATTTTAATATTACCTGCACAGAAGTTTGTGACATTAAGCTACATTTGGTGAAAACATAAATTCTCAAATGATTCAACACATTTTGTTCATAAGGGACAAGAAGGGTGGCAAGATAGCAAACTATATACCTTTGAACAGAACAACAAAAAAGGTGAAATCTGGAAGCCTATGTACACAACGTACAGCTTGACAAGAACACTTTTTCCACTTAAGCCAAATGGCAAAAGAGTTGCTTCAGACCAAGCAAAACAATGCTTTATTGCCCTCAGTTTCCATTATTACTTCCAGTCCCATAAAACTTTTTGAATCTTTAGTTTTTTGAACATGTACCAAAAAGGGAACATGTGGGTGAACAAGAAGAGCAGAATTTCAAATTTGATCATTCCAAAGCTCTTCTGATGTGCTGTCACCTCCAGCCTTACTAGAACAGGAAAAATACATCTAGGCAGCTACATTTTAAAAGAGAAGAAGGCAAGTAGTAAAAATACTTCATATAAAAAGCAACTCTGCTTTCATCAAGCTAAATTATATTGAATTAAAAGCAGTACAATGTCCTCTCAGACTTCAAAAGAGCAGAAGAGCAGCTTAACATCACAGCATCTCTGTTCTGCTGCACCCAACTCCCACCCTAGCATTCCTTAAGGGACCTGTATAAGCTCGAGAAGGATTTTGCAGCACTTTACCCCCGAAGCCATTCATAAAAACCAGTGCCATGTTAAAGGAAAAGAATCATTCACAAAAAAAGATTAGAAGCAGCCAGATTCCCATGATGCTCCTTCCCATTCAAGGGAAAGCCGTGACTCCCATGATCCTGCCATCCATTCATGCAGAATCATGAATCTACTGAACTCACTGGTTTGCTGGCTGCCTCCCCTCCCCTCCCCCCCAATATCCCTAATGGCAGATGAAATTATTTCTGCTCCTTTTCCCATCCTCAACCTCTTCATCTCTCCTGAACAGCTGCATTGTTTAAAAATCCCCTGAGAGATGTTGCTATGTCAAATGACGACGTAAATAGCATTAAGCCCCTACTGCAGCAGCAGTCTTGTGATCGCGTCAGAGGAAAATCAAGTTCAACACTGGAGGGGGGGGCACAGAAATGGTCTATTTTTGAACACAGCTCTTCTCATGTTTAGCACACACATTTGGTTTTTTACAGGACACAGAATTAAGGGCAACGTTAGAGGCTCATCTCATACGTGTAAATGGACTGGATGCTCAAAACTCAAGTCACACACTTCACACACGTGTCATTTTCCACTGTTTCGTGGGACCTGCAGCAGACTTCACTGCCACTCAGATGCTCTGTGAAATGCAAATTATTTAAAGGGCCCAAACATCGTTCTCACAAACTTGCCCAATTGGTAATGTCCTTTTTATACTAAACACACTTCATTAGGATTGTTATCAATCCACCTTCAAAGATTCCTGAAATTACTACAGAGATACTGAGAGGACAAGGTAAAGACAAATCTGAATACTATAAACAGAAATATTATCAATTATATACATATTACCATACATAACACTATAAATAGAAAACAAAAATAGAAAACATTCACGCTGCTGTAAGACCCTTTTCTGAGCCTTTAGAAAATTAGCAAAGAGCAGTTACAGTAGTTAAGCAATACACCTATAAAAAGCTGCAACACCCTTTGTGGGCAGAGACTGCACAGTACAATGTACAAAAACGTGAAAAGTAGAAGGCTGCCCACTGGTATAGCCAGAGGACAAGGTCTTTGTGCAGTTGCTCATGAAAACATGCAAGGCTGTCTTTCCCCATCAGCTGACTAAACCCTCCCTCCCCATTTCACAAGAGCTTTCAAGTATCCTGTAACTTATGCACACCCCGTGCTCTGTCCCAGAATCTGCAATAGGTGGGATAATCCCTGACCTCAGAGAAAAGGCTATGAGATACACCTGAAACACCAAATGACAATGCAAATAGCATTAAGTCACTTCTGTGTAAACTTGGTCTAGTAGTCGCAGCACAAGGTGCAGAGGAGAGCAGGTGTGCTCTGCTCTGCATGAAAAAATGGAAAAGGGAATTTCCTTGATCTTCAGGATTAAGATAGTCTCAAACAGATGAGCTAGAAGAGAGAGTAGAGCACATTTCTACTTTATCTGCCAAAAAGACACTGAGATGTAGAGTAACAGAGAGAGAGAAGCAAAAAGGCTATGTCCTTATCTAGGGTATCTAGGTAGGAGTGTCTGGGCTACTGCTGTCCAAGAGAAAGTCTGAAACTCCTTAATGGAGCTTTCAGCTTGAGGACCAGGAGGTACTTGAGAGCCACGGGGAGTGAAAGGACAGTATAAGCCAGTTTTTGCAGTCACAGCTAGAGGACCTGAAAGAGCTATTACCTGCCAGCATGCCCAACATTCCTGATGATATTTTGAAAAGTGGATCTGATGTTTTGTCTTTGGAACTGGTATTTCAAATGCTCCTTAGCTGGAGACTAAGTATTACAACACCATGTTGTCAACAGTTGTGCAGCAGTCATCACCTGCCCGTAGGATGGGAAAGGAAATCCAGCAGATCTCCCTCGTGATTCTCAATTCTGACACACAAGTGTCCTAATCATCTCATTTACTAAAAAACTCAGGTGAGATCAGTACTGACCCTAAAAATAAGTTTTAACCTAAGTATTCACGTGTCCAGTTAATTTACAGGGTCCTTGTATTACCTTAGCCAAGACATCTGATAATTTAGCAATGTACCAACTGTGCTCAACAGTATCCTGGTAAACCAATAAAAGCAGACATGATCTTCTGCAATCACAGCACCATTTGAGAAGTAAGTTATTGACCATGAACAGATTTTCACAGCTGCGAAGAGGCTGAATGAACCGACAGTCCCAATAGTGCTAGAGCAGGCTGGTATGAACACTGCACAACACAGAAAGATGAATTTTTGCGGGAGACAGTGGGATGTATTCTTCCCAAGGTCCAGAGAGCAAGCCAAGAACTGATCCAGAGGCGGAGGCACAGTGCAGTCCAAGGCAGTGGTCATGCAAACAAAAGCAGTACATATAATACACACTAAAAGGGCAACATAAGATAACTGAAACAAAAGCCCATTTTTACAGTGGTGAAAGAACTACTGAATTCCTGAGGCATGTTCCTGTTGTGCATTTCTGCACAATACAGGATGAGACAGTCTAGAAACAAATACACTCTTTAACTATATTCTTCACAGCATCAGAAGTACAGTTTCACATATAAGCCCTTAAAGGACACACTACCCTGAGTATCCTCAGAAGAGGATTCCAAGTAGTGCCTGAAACCTTGGCTAAGGTGTTGCTTACTCATAATAAGCATAAAAAACACTTACAACCATCCTGAGGGGCAACCAACAGGATAACACTTGCCTGATTTCTCATCCAAGATCATCAGTTACAACATCAGCAGGTGAAGCAAAAGCTTAATCTAATTCCAAAGGCCAGGTATCTCTGACTTACAGGAAATATATCCAGTCTTACTATGCAAGGAAAACACTAATCTTAACTATCAGGCAAAGTAGGACACACCTTGTCTACTAAAAAGATTCACTTGCAAAATAACACCACATTACCTAGAACACCATAAAAAAAAGGATTCCACTGTAATTTAAAAAAAAAAAAAAAGGCAAAAATATAGAAACTACAGAGAGCTACACTCTAAATAATAACAAATCTATAAAATGGTTAGGAGGCAAGCATTTTTTGTTTGTTTAAATTTCTTTTGGGCTTGCAAATAATTCAAATCAGCAGCTCCCCAAAACTGAAATCTTGGTTGACAGGCTAAGAAAATGCTAAGGAAGTTTTCAGACACGGATAAACTGGGCTTGAAAGAAAGTTCCCTAAAAGGAAGCAAGCCCGTGGACTTTGATGCAATACCAAACAGACACCAGCCTGGTGGTAAGGAGAAGCAGCTCAGTTTACCCAAGAAAAGCAGTGTCAGGATGTCTGCCACACAAAGTCTTGCTGGGACACCAGGAAAATGACACGATCTTCATCCCTAATAAAGTAACATTAGTTCCTGAACCACCTGTTTCAAAGCAGTTTGCTGTAGCAGCTTGAATTTGCACCAAGAACATGTGAGGCAAATCCAGTCAACTTTGCAACAGAGATACAAGGCCCACACTGTAAGCAGGTAATGGGGATGGTTCTCTCAAGATCAGGGAAAGGACATGAAAAGCTCTTGCTAGAACTGAAGCATCTCACCACTTTACATTCAAAGCCACATATAAATATTGCCAGTACAGTGATGAAGTATAATGCAACTGCTTGCAGAAACATAAGAAGTCTCACTTGGTCCTCAGCTTTAGAATAGTCTTTAGATTCTATGCAGCAGAAAAATAGCTCTCCATTTTTCATCATACCGGAAAGGAAAAATTTGTTTAGGTAAGGAGAACCAATTACATCCACAAATAAAAATGCCATCTGTCCAGTATCACTGCAGTGGTAAAACTCATCCTAATCCAGCACCCAGTCTTCAGAAACAGAGTTTGTAACCTTTCAATATAGGGTAAGAAGCTGAGAGATGAAAGCAAAACATTAAAACCTCCTGGCTTTTTTGTACTCTATCTATGCAGGACAGAGATGAAGAATTTAAGACTATAGAGGGGCTGCTGAGAGCTCTACAAAGTATTTGGTTGGTTTTAAGGGAGAGCCATTCATTTTGGGAATGTATCCAATTAGAACTTTCAGAGTTCACAGAAGTAACTCACAGTGCCATGGATGGATGGAATCTGTTTTCCAGAAGTACCAAGTGTTTCCACACTGGTGATAGCAGACTGTTATTACACAGTGATATATTCACCACGTAGAAGCATGTTAAAATCAGCTGGGTATAACAAGAGCTAGTTTTTTTTCTGAACATTTTGAGGAGTGTGAATCTCCAAAGCCGAATACTGATAACCTAAGAAGTTGCTAAAAGGAAGCTCTGTTACACCAGTTGCAAAGGAAGGCTACGCTGCTCCTGCATAGCTTAAGATGTCTGCCTACAATGTAACAGTACTTGCTGTGCTCCCATAAATTTCTTCAAGCACATGCATATGAACACTTGGTCAGGCACCTAGGAATAGGTTCCAATTCCTTTCACTCAAGTACTCATGCAGGACTTCCAGGGTATTCCTTACATACTGCAATAGTTGCATATGTAATCTCATAGAAACAGTTTCCTTAAAAAGAGTGAATATTTTTAAAAACCCAAAAACATAGAACTGTAGAGCAGGTAAAAAAATTACAGGCCTTAATTAAAATGTTTCGTTTCAATATACACGGACATATAAAATCAGCTCCTCACTTCTCAGCTTTCACAGACGACTTCAGCTCTCCAAGCCAAAGTCCAAAAACCATCGAGCCATTGAGGTGTGTACGGTTTTTAACATGTATACACAGTACTACAAAACAGAGGAAAAACACACTTCATTAACAGTTGCCTCCATTTGCTCTCCTCTGACTTCCATGACATCAAAATTCATGACAATTTCTAAGGCACGCTAACCAAGTCAAAAAAACACATTCTGAGCAAGCAACACAGAGGATCAATCAACGCGGCCGTTCACCCAAATATTACGCTGCACGTCGTCAGCTTTTCTAAATCGAGCTTCTTCTTCTAATTACCGAGCTAACCAAAACCGCAGCACGGAGCAGCCTGTGACAAGCAGCTGCAGAGGCTGCACGCCGAGCCGTGGCGGCGTTCAGTGCCCCCCACGCACACCCCGCGGCGCCAGAGGCTCCCAGGCACCGCACGTGCGCCCGCCAGCCGTGATTCCCAGGATAGCGCCCTCCGCGCCGCCACCCCGAAACATCCTCCAAGCTGAAGCTGCACCAGGAGTCGCTTAGGGCATCAGCCCGAGCTGTTTCAGGGGACCGCTAACATTTTTAAATTTTTTTTAAATATATATTCATTGATGTATTTGTTTTTACTAAGAATGAAGAGAGCTATTTTTTAATTTACTTAATCATTTTAGGAAGGGAATACAGACTATTTCTCATACTTCCTGTAACATTTCCTTTCCTAACAATGTGTACACCTGATATGTGTATACATAGTTTTTCATCACTTTTTGCAAGATGAAGTCTAAATTCTTCAGGCATATACTTATCAGAACAATAATTTAAATTTTTTATATACATATATATATATTTTGAAATCACTTTTTTTTCAGATTTAGACTCAACAGAATGAATTTCAGAAAGAACAGAAAAAATACATTATAAGAGAATTTAGGGCCACTTATAGAGACTGAAAGGTGTCATACTATGAATTAACAAAAAAGAAAAAAAAATTGTGCCTTTACTCTCAAGTCAATTTCAAGACATTTAAGTCAGTCATTCTACTTGAATTAAAGCAAATTTTCAAAGGGAAACAATTTTCTAGGCTAATTCAGCATTATCTTTTGTGCCGCCAATTCACCACCCACACTAAAATGTTTGCTGTATCCCAAAGTTGGCACTCAAAGGCACAAGTTTTCAGGGTTCTCCAAAGTATTACTTGTAAGGGAAAGTACATTGTTAATTAGTCCACATCAAGTGCTCTAAGAAATAGAGTACCCAGCTCAGCATTGGAAGTGTGGCACATGCCTAAGGAGTTACAGAAGGCATGTTTTTATCTGGTAGCTACACAATTTTGAAAATTGTTTATTTCTCGTATTCAAGGCTTTTTTAAAAGAATTTGTTGTGCAGAACAAATCAACTGAGTTTCCTTTTTTCTGTGAAGAGGTATTAACCAGTATTTTTTCCTTACCAAAACAACATATTCCTGAACAAACATCGAAGTGATTATCACCACTGCCTCAGCAGGAAAGTCTATCAGGGATTTTTACAGCTTTGACAGATAAAAAGGACTTGATGTAATGGAACTTAACCTGCTAAAAAAGTGACAGAGGACTAAAATACACATTCATAGAAGGAAGTTGCAGAAGGAAGACAGCACTATTTGCACCACACACTTCTTGTGCCAGAGAAAGACTATTCCCTGCAGAGACACTTTAAAGGCCTGGTTTTAAGTCTCTTGGCAATAGAGCTTCCACCAATTGGCTTAAACCAGATTTTCAAAACAGACCTTCACCCAATCCAATGTGAAAACAATCCAATACTTATCATCTTTTCATGTGATGCTCAGCTTATTTTACACTGAAAGTGATAAGCAACAGATTGCAGCTTACATGCTAACAAAAGGTGTTTAACGGCCCAGAGACTGCACCAGGGCTCTTGTTTGGGCATCCCTAAAGGCTTCTGCTACAAACAGGCTGTTAGCAGAGATGGGCATTACATTTCTGAGTACTACAGAAAATGCAACGTATCCCCCCCACACAACCACTGCCAGGCAGAGGCAGCAGCAACCCTGAACTGGTTCGAGTCTGGAATTCCTGGTGGTTCAAGTCTGGGTTTCAAAACCACCAAGGAGGTCTCGTGCCCATTGATCCAATTACCTAACGTGTAAAACTTTAAGACTCAAGAAACCATTAGGTCCCGGAGTTAGTCCTGATCCCAGAGACACAATATACAGAGTATGTGAGGAGAGGAAGAGGCTACTTCTGCTGTGTTTACATTCAAACAAGGAAACCCAAAGTACCTAATTCACATTTAAATAACTTTCATTCATTTCTTTCCCTGGGCTTTCTGGATTTACAAACTATTAATAAAATATTGCATAGAAACACACTGGCAGTGAGGTTCATAGCAAGCACCTTCTTTCTGGAAGAGGCTTACTCAGTCCTGCCAGGTTTGAAAATGCATCATCTCTTAGAGCTTGCCAGCTCACCTACTGCTTCGTGAAACCCGTAACCGTGACCAATAAATTTCCTGGGCTTCACCCTTAAAACCACCTGCGACATGTGGCCTGTTACTCCACATGCTGAGAGATGCTATGGGAAGGAGGTCCTGCAAGAATATCACCAGTTATCTGCAAAACCTTTTACCTGTGCCTTGTCCTACCAGACTGTTACCTCAAAACTCTCCTAGAGTGGTTAAGTAGTTCTAGGACTGCATCCTGTAGCTTGCAGGACATCCGTCAAGTGTTTATCTCAAAGTATTCTGCTCAATTTCTTTAAATGAATCCAGAAAAAACGTCACTGAGAAAATTCAAGAGAGGATGATTAAAGTGACAGACTAAGGGGGGAAAAAAAGAGCCAAACCCACAGAAGCATAATTCTTCTTAAAGAAGAAAAAAATTTAAAATAAGCTCCCTTTCCAACTGTCCTATCTCTTACATCAGGGTTCATCTCTTTAATTCATTAGCAAATTATTAAAAACAAATTCAGTTTGAATGCTCTGTCTGCTCTCTGTACAGTGCCTGCCAACTGCTCCTTTAGTAAGTGGATCACACAAGGCAAAACCAAGAGAACTTCCTTCACCTCATCCAAGGGAAGCTTGGTGACTTCAGTGCACCAAAACAAGTCTAAAATACTTGAAGCCATTTTGTCAAGTTCAGGAAATATACAAGGGTTTCAAGTATGTCAAGCTGAACCTGGCTCAGATGATAGAAGGCTGCAAACACATTCATTTACCTTAAAATAGATCACAAAAGGTCAGAATAACTGCCGGATTCACTCAGTCATCAAGTTAAGCTCAGGCAAGCGAACCTTGTCATTTCTGTGCAAGAAAAGTAAAAAGATGTCCCCTTCCTCTCAGAGCTTGTCTGCATTTCAACCTCCTCTATTAAACGCAAATATTCTCACCTGCCAACTCCAAAATGTGAGGAGGACTTACAGGGGTGCAGCAGGGAAGAAATCCAAGCAACAGGATGAAGCAGCCAGGTGCTCCAAGTAACTGATGACAAACTCAAAATCTGCCATGTTGCTTCTATATGCACTCACCTACAAGTAAGTGGCTACTGAGACACGTTAAGTAGAAACACTACAAGCAATTACAGTTCTTTCCTGACTCTCACAGCTCATGCTCAACTCCATGACCAGTCCTGTGAAGGTACCAGCTGACAATGGACACCAATGCCAAATATTTTGACAGTTTTCCTATAGACAGCCCAAAGGTTTTTCCTTCCTGTCTGGTCTGCACTACATTCTTCATATGGCAGCCCCTAGGAAATGAGTTTCTACAAAAAAGTAGTTCTCAATTCTCCTCAGAACAAACCCATCCAGTGCAGTAACCAAAGCTTTTCTGCCTGCAAATCCATGGTTCGAGACCCAACAGCTGGCACAGAGCACCTGAGATGCCTTACACCATGCTCATTATTAAATACAGCAAATCAAGGAACAGACTCATCATGTGGCACTCAAACAATTGTCTCCATTCACAGAGAAATTTTATTTCTGATCCTCCCTGAACCTTTGGAAGTGTTTAACAATGCAATGCAACAGACACTTCAGAGAAGTGGTAGAACAGTGAAGCAGCATGAACTAAACTAGACAAGCACTTTTTATAGTGACCTTAATAGTCTGTGCTTGTGCATGACAACGTGACTAAAAGATCAAATATATTTCCGTAAAACTTAGATAATTCCTCATAAAGGTTGTCCACGACGACTGAAGAGGAAATTTTGAATTTTGTCTTCAGTCAGTGGCTGATACTCTATTTCCTAGGGAACAGAAAGCAGAATTTCTCTTTCATGGCAAATCCTACAACACCTATGCACCCGGTTTAAAAAAAAAAAAAAAAAGCTTTAAAACATGCTTAAAAACACTTTGAAAAGTATTCTAAAATCTTTAACAACTAGTAATTAACCCACTATTTTTTTTTTGCTCAAACTGAGCTGCACATTCAGAACATCTGGCATTCCTGTAACATCAGTTCAGCCACTTTAATGTGCATATGCATGTAAAAAAATCAGCTCCAGGTCAGCTGGCATTTACCATGCAGAAAGACATATCAGTGTTTCCCTTATGATGGTCGTTATACAACTTGCATTTTGTAAATAGATGTCACTCCTAGTAGAAGTCTACCCTATGAGCAGAGGAGTCTTTTGAAATAGAATGAACACACCTGAGCCTCAAAAGCCCTCTCATTATTTGTAGCAGAGTGCATTTAGTAGGATAAGCATGAGAGTGATTAGTGAAAAGGAGGAGGAAACCAAAAACATGAACAAAATCACCCAACTCAAAGAACTGGAATTAGTTAAACAGCCATTCTTCCTTAAAGTGATTAAGAGTCATTGCTCAAGAGGAGCAAGCTCGTGCCCATTTGAAGAACAGCAGACTACCATAAAGAAGTTTAAAGTGCAAGAACCACTCAAGTAATTACAGCCTTAGCATTAAGAAAGTCACCCACCTTATACGTGACAACATCTGAGCAAACTGCAGAGAACCATATGGGACTGAATACAAGACAATTCTGTCCAGGCAGAAGCCAGCAGGATCTGAGAGTGTGACCGGCTGGCTTGATCACGCAGACTACCCCAATCCTTCAGTATATGCCACAAGGAACAAGTATACTTTTCAGCAGCTCAGTGTTGTCAAAAGAAGTGTTCTGAAAACCCAGCGTGAGTCATCTCCTCTCAGAATGGTTTAGGAAAGGAAGCAGAAAAATGTTTGGGTGAGGCCTAACAGTAATTATGTATTACAGGCTGCTTCACACAGGTACATGTACCTATTTTTTTAATCTGAGAACCTCCCCAGCAGCTATCATGTAAATTGCTGAAGCTCTAAGCAGTAGATTGATCTGTCTTGTCAGCATCATGCTTAATTTCCAGGGACAAAGAGATACCCAGACTGTTACAAGAAAGGGTTATGACCACTCTCAGGAAGCTTATCACTTCATGCATACGTGTTTGATTCTGGAACAAGATTATTTGTAGAAAATTCTTTCAGTTATACTTTGACTAAAGCAAAACAACTTTATGTAACATCGCTAGAAACGTGACTGCAAATGCCCACACACATGCAGCAAACTATCATCCAGCTACTGCAGTGAAGCACCAAAAACCACCACCTTGCTGTAGCTTCTTCATGTACTGGCAGCAAGCATCAGCAGCCACACAGGTCACCTGGGCAGTGACACGTATTCTGCTGCATTCACTCTGCCACTGGATTGATCAGAGTGTCACAGGTAGGTCCAGACACTGCAGTGAGAGCCTTCAATGCAGGATACTAATGAACACTGCCAATTACTTCCAATCAGTGAAGACAGAACTTGATGACAGCTTTGCTCTAAGAAGGAATGCTCCCTACAACTTAAACATACACATAGAAAGGAAGAACTTTCTGTCTGGAAAACAGTTTCATATGCCATCTTACACTGGACACTAAAAATCAGAAATAGTGACATTAGTATCAGTAGCACTGCATGCCCTGACTTTCACAGATCTAGTACAACAGCTACTGTTCAGCAAGTTGAAGTCCTTGAGTCTTTCAGTCATCCTTACTTTCACTCAGCAGTCCTTTGCAACTTAGTACAGGGCAGTGTGTTGACACTCGATTTAGGGGATTATGCTTTACAGGAAAGCAGTGTCACTAACAAACTCACAGAGATTTTTAATAAATTTAAGCCAAAATTATACATTTATGACCTTGGAAAGAGAGCAGTTCTTACCATTTTATTTATTATGTACACAAACCATTTCAGAAAGACTAAGCAAGACAAGGGACAAGGGTAACACAGAAGCATCATTTTAAAAGTTTCTTTACCAAATATCACTATGTTGAGAAACCTGCTTTATAGTACACAACTCCTAGTCCTGCTTATCAAAACATTCTCACATGGTTACATTTCTCACTTTATCTTGATATACTCCGCACAAACTAATAACCTTGCATGAAATATTCCTTAATGAAAGAGATACAGATTTGAAGAGGAATTCTTATGAGTTAGATTATACTTTGCTCTGATTGGAAAATCATTTGTCAGCATGAGATTTGAAGCAGCTTTTTCCTAACTGATCCTGTACAAACATCCATTTGTGATTGAAACACTAGAGCTGCTCCCTTATTTTTCCATTACAGCCATTTACTACACACTTAACTGAAGAAACAATCCCTAATACAGGTTCTTAAACACATTAACTCATTCCGTGTACTCTCATGACTATGAACAATCATCACCTCAAAACAGCTTACAGGTCTCTAACCTTTGAGTAGTTTATTCAAACAAAACAAAAAAGAGGGAGATGGAGCAAGCTACCCACAGGAAATCTCTATACTTTATAAGGCAACAAACAACATAAAGAAAACGCTTTCAGAAACTTCTCATTGCAAAGAAACCGTCCTTATGTGGCTGGAGCGCATGAAATCAAACTTGCTTCAAACTGAGGGAATGTTTCTTGCCTTATTATGATTTTAGACAGCTACTACTATATGAATAGGTGGTATTTCAGTCTGACCTGGTAAGCTCTTCTTATGGAAGACTAACAGTTTCAGGAATACTTATTCCAGAATTAAGCCCTATTGTTCTCAGAAGTTAAATATGAACAGCTGTAAAATTGATTTGCAAGGCCTTTGCCACTTATATCTGCAACATTTGCACTGTGCACAAGAACAAACTGTTTTCAAAATCAGAGTGCATATATTAGCATGTATGAAATTCACGTGCAATCACATTTATTTAAGCATGCCACTGAAGTTTTGGGAAGAAGTTTTAACTCACTTATTTCAGTAGAAACCTGGTCCAGTTTTTCTTTTGACCTACTGATTAGAACCACCTTCATTCCACGTTTTGCTAACTGCAAGAAAACAAAAGAGGAGACATTAGAATAGCCATAATTCCCTTCCAAGTTAGTATCCTAATCAAAGATATTGCAAGATTCATCAAACATCACAACAATATATGACCAGCAAGTCTGAAAAAAATAGTTTTGAATAGAGACACAAAGGGGAAAACCAGGATATTTTCATGTTATTTCTTACTTAATTCCCTTCCCACCACACAATCTGCTCAATCATTTACTATCAGTGGATAGGCACTTTCATAAAATAGAAAACAAACAGTAGATATTTTACATAACTCTTACACTACCTCTGCAAGCCAGAGCAAAGACATTATTACCCATAACGAAGTTTAACATGCCAAGTTAAGATGGTCCCTTGAACACCTGTGTTGCAACTCAATACTTCCTCCCTTTAGTAAGGCTCCACTCTTACTCTGTACTACTCATAGGTATCAATGTTAATTTTCTTCTGAAAGTCTTTTAGTGAAGCTATCTGTGGAATTTAAGCTGTGGCCAGAACATACCCTGGTCATCAAATCAGACCTATCACTGCAAGTTTAAAATGGGTCACTATGTCTCAATTGAAAAGCATCTACAGGAGGAAAAGCGTCTACACTCACATACCTGAATTACTCTAAAATGAAAACTGTGTTTGTGACTACTATAAGTAGGAACAAAATATCTATCCACAGTTCAAAGTGACACTGCCTTTCAGATATTTAAGACCAAAATATAAAAAACGTGTATGTTGCCATTGCTCAAATAAAACTCCTTCACTGCCTTCAGAAGTTGATGAAAATGGGTCTTCAATGGAACTTTAAACCATGACAAAAAAATCCCAACCAATCAACAAAACAACACAGACCCAAAAACCTCAAAACACTACAGCATAGTACAGCAACAACCTGAAGCGGCTTAAAGGCATCCACATTTCTAGCAGGAGTATGTAAAGCAATTGTTCTGTCAGAGAGAGGCATGGCAGAGCTCATCACTGAACTCTCTACCTTTCTTCCACGTGTGATCTCTAAGAGGTAGAAATCTCATGAGCATATAGTGAGGTGTGGTCAAACCAAAGCCACCAGAGAAATCACTAGCAAACAGCTGCCAGGTTCAGGCTTACAGGCAGCTTAAGCCTTCTGCTTGAGGAAATGAGGTGGTGGTACCAGAGTTACTGTGTAAAAGGCAGGAACACATGCAGCCACTGCAGATAAGCTCCTGGCTCGAACTCTACATGAAGCCCACAGTAGGCTTGCAAGGCACCAGGAAGAAGGGAATAGCATTCTTATTGCACAGGATCGAGGCAGTGAGGGCCTTGATTACCTAACCTGCTAGGACAATCTGACAGTAATCTACTCAGAATCCAAAATAACTGTGGGTCCCATGAGACAAAAAAGTCCCAAAGATCCTCCTCACGGATGCAAAGCTCCAGACTGCCGACAGAACAGCTTGCTCTCTTTCAGCAGTCATGACCCACTCTTGGGATCTCAGGCTGCTTCAGTAGGTATCTGGAATTAATGGAAAAGCATTCAGCTGTACTTGTCTCAAAAGCCAAGGAAGTAAAGTGATGCCAATACATGCAGTCAGTGGAACCTCACCATGTTTAGAGAATTCCCACCACAAGGGTGAGCTTGAGAGAAACCTCTGCTATGTTTACACTAAAGGGATGCACTCTGAGAAGTACATCTGAAATTGGAAACCCTTTTTAGCAAGTGGAGTTCTATGTAGAGTGCAGATAAAACAGCCAACAGAAGACCCTGTAACCAGGAACAAATATCACAAGGAGAAATAATCAAAACTGAAAAAGATACAGCACTTAAGAGTAAGTTCAATTAGTGTTTGATGCAACCAGACTAGTTTCTGTTGAACATTATCTTCACTGGTAGAGACTGAAAGGAGCCACAGTCTTCCAAGGACAGATAATGATCCTCGAGATCCCAGTTACTGATTACATTTTCATAAAGGAATCAAGCAAGACCCACTTGTTTCGTAGGTAACCAGTAAGCCAAAATCCTTAGGGTCCTGAAATGGCTGAAAACTCTAACAAGAAAATTCACCCAGAGTGAATATGTTGGGAAGATAGTCTTGATGCCTAAGGATGGATGCAAGCAAGGGTCACCATTCTAATCGAGCTGATGAATGGAGGCATCTGATTGCTTTAAATGTCATGTTAGTGGCTACCACATTTTCCACTTTGGTAGCAGAACACAGCTGCTGCTGTTTAAACCCTTCCTCTCCGGGATGGAAAACAAGCACTTCAACACCCAACCAAGGCAAGGTTAAAGCTCTTGTTAGAGTAGACATAGCAAGAGAGTCTAAAAATGCTATACTAAACAGATGTGCACAGTAGAGTACTGTACAGTATGCAATGGGATCACAGCCTTTAGCACACAAATACGGCTAAGGTTGAATTAGTACTAATGATTTTCAAAAGCAAACAAAAAATCATGATAGAGGGGCAATGAATACTGACTTCTGAACATATTCTCAAAATATTAAACCTTTTACAAAGGGATGATATAGCACTGTTAAGGATATCAGTACTGAGCAAAGATTAAAGTTCTTAATACCTCAAGAGTGAAAATGTAAAAAGTTTTTTGCTTGGAAAATGAAAATAATCTACAGAACAGAGTGCAACCCAAGATTCCACACATTCATAAAGCTCTTCCATCACTTTCCAGTGAGACCATATCAGACTTTCAAAGAGGCAATTCTCAACACACAGTTACAATTCTCACAAATTCCTCCAAGGAAAAGGAAGTTGTCTACATGACTATAATCACAGCCATCAAGGCCCAAGCAGCCATATGCCAGTGGAATTTATAGTAGCCAGAAGGGAATTTTTAGTAGAAAACCAAGCCTCTGCTGGCAGCTTTCTGAAGATATCTCTAGAGTTAGTTGAAACATTGAGACGTTCAGGTATTCCACATTTCACCGTACATCCATCCACACTTGACTTTATCATGTACTCCTCATCCATCTAAGCTGTCAGAGGTTAGATTTCTGTTTTATTCTAAATAAATGCGTAAGTAACAATAATAAATACAATTAATGAACGGTGTGCTTGATTCCTTCTTTACTTATAATGGTGTGCCTATTTCTTTATTTACTGTAGCCCAAGGATGAGTATCTGTACCCTTTGGGGTGCCCTGTGCTTACAGCAAGGCAGCTGTAACAGACATGGTTTTCCAGCAGTATCTCATACTCACGATGGGTTTCCTAATGGGGGCTTGAATGCAGGAGTCAGCCAGCAGCAGACATTCATGCTCAAAAGCAGCCTAGCTCTTCAGAGACATTACAGAACATAAAGCAAGCTGTAGTTTTATCCACTCGGTATCTCAACATATAGATCCTGAAACTAAATCTCCCATGATGTTCAGGGGGTGTCTCCCACACTAGAGGACTTCTTCCTGAAAATGCTCTGCTGTGGCCACAGGGACCTCCTTCCACTTGCTGTGGACAGTTAAAATTAAGTGTTGCATCATTTGCTTCAGTGCCATGTAACTGGGCTATCTGGCACGTGGGAGCTGTGAGCACCAGGCTTAGTTCCTTTGGGAGCCAACTCCCCTTTCTTGGACCAGTAGCATGAGGGACTACTTCCAGCAAAAGAGAAAGGAATTTGGGAGCTAGGGGCGCAGGTAGCAGGGCAAGGCACATCAGGATGAGAGAAAATCCAAAGGACGAGGAGGAATGGAGAGGAATGCCACTTTCCCTGTGGGCTTCACAAAACAACAAAAAAAAAAACCCATCAAGGAAAAGGGAATCTCTCACAGCTGATCTCACAAAAGCACGCTGGTATTTCAGAGAACACAAAAATGAGCACAGACAGGCACACTTTGATACTAATGCTGAGTTTAAAGTTATTTTTGCAATAAATTGTTGTAGTCAGCACTATTTGTCATTATGTTCTCTGGGCTTATAGGCTAAATTACCCTATACTAACAGGCACTTTCTGTCTTAAGCAATACATTCCAGTATATGAAATATATTTGGAGCCCACATATCCATCAAGAGCAAAAGTACAGTAAAAGAGATAAAGATAAAATCCAGCTTCAGAGACTTCATGAACTAGAGGAAATAATTGGAACATACTGCTGGCAGCTGTAAATGCCATTTAGTTAGTGCCTAGAAGTACCAAAAGGAAATACCAAGGACTGAGATTTTTAAAAACTAAAAAAAGTTAAAAATAAAAACTGAAGGATAAAGTAAGAGCTAAAAATACAGTTCATAAATAAAAGAAACTAACAAGAAACTAACAAAAAGAGCTACAACTTTTGGCTGGTTATGAGAGAGAGGCAAGGTAGGAGACCTCTTTCTCCACAGTTATCTATGTTAAGATAAGGTGAAGAGATATCACGTGCAGCTTGACAGAATTGAGATGG
This sequence comes from Regulus satrapa, assembly GCA_013396955.1. Lineage (NCBI taxonomy): Eukaryota > Metazoa > Chordata > Aves > Passeriformes > Regulidae > Regulus > Regulus satrapa. Next base: position 205,450 of record VWZN01004362.1, on the reverse strand, counting down.
CTTGACATATTCCAAGAATCAAGAAATTCTTCCAAGTGGTAAGAATTCTTACCTCTTCTGCATAGGCTTTTCCAATCCCATCGGTAGCTCCTGTGACCACTGCAACAAAAGACAAATCTGCATTAGTTGCTTCACAGAAGTAACTGCAATGGCTTTGTAGGCTAGTACTCATTCCAGACAGAAACACACCAAAGTCTCTGGAACAGGTGTATAATTTTTATGAAATCACTTAAAAAAATTACACTAAAACCTTTCCATAGGTAAGAAAGGAGAGAAAGACATGGAGCTTCAAGCCTAACATGTTTCAAGAATCAGGTTTAGCACCCCTTCTCAAGCCAATCCTCTGTCATAATACACTTCTTCAGAAACCACAGACTAAGAAATTTCCAAGCCATTTAACTAAAAAAAAGATGATTTATGACTATTAAACCAGCTGTCAACTTAGTTCTAAGTACGCAGTAGAATAAATAAAAGGTATCTCAAATCCTGTAAGCATCCAAGAAAACAGATTTCAGGACACAGGCAACAGCTCTCTGTTAGTGTTCCTCCAGCAGATTTCAGACCCCTATGAGCACTGTGCTCACCAGCAGCTAGCATGTGTGACTGATCCATGCATCAGCTGCAAGCTGGGCTTCTACTGCCTGAACTTTCTCACCTGTGGGTGACTGGATCTGTGTCAAGCTTCAAGTCTTTCTAGGATTCTTTTCCACAAGCCGAGAAGCTGTGAGTGACTCAACATGCCATTAGTCTGACAGATTATTCCAGGGCTCTCACCACTCCAGAAGCTGATCATCCCAGTAAATAGCAATTCTTCCATACAGAAACTGCTTTTCCAGCCACTTTTTGTGCAAGTACCTCCAGCATCACTTCTTTTCTCTCAGCTTTTTCTTCTCACCAAACCCAATGCCTACACCTTGCCATCCTTACATTTTTAGCTCTCCTGTCTAACCTCATTTACCTGTCTCTGCTCTCACTCTCCAAGTAGCCACAAAATATACTGGATTTTTTTTTTCCTGTTTGCCCTTTTATCAGATCAGAACAGCTTGGTTTGTGCTTCCCTTGCTTATCACTGAACGTAGCCATGGCCAAAAAACTGGATTGTTCAGTGTTTCAGAACAGTGAACTGGGAGTGCTGGTCAACCTCTACTGAATGAAACTCACAGCAAGACAGAGGTGCTGTCTGGCATTGGGATTCAGCAATAATTTCCCTTCAGAGCACCGGAAGGAGATGTGTTTGCAGATAATTTGATTTGTGACCTCTTGCAGATCCCCTCTAACAGCTGGCATGCAAACTGCAGCCAGAATATTTCTGTTTGAGTAATAATAGCTGGGAAGTGCTGTAACCCTTTCAGTCTCTGTGCCTGCTATCTATGAAAAAGCAAATGCAATATCAAAAGATGGAAGTGCCAGCAAAGGTCTTATTTGAGTTTGAAAGGTCCAGCAACAATTCCATAACAGGCTAGAAGGAAAGATCCAGTCATATCCCTGATTTAAGTGAAATTCACAGATGACCACAGACGAAGGTACATGAATATATGTTTATCCCTCCCTGGTTTCAGGGGTCATCTGCAAGATGCTGTAACTCCAGCATGATAAGGATATGCACACTGCACACATGGGATGGTCTGGCCACTGAACAGAGCCCGGGCTGCTGCACTGTCAGTGCCAGGGAATTTTATGGACAAAACCAAGTGTCTGTGTCACAATACTTTCCAACTTCTTATCCAGCCACCATTAGGAAAGTGTGACAGTTTTGGTACAGAAACAAAGCCAAGTAATGAAAGGTGTTCATTATACCTTTGTGTCCAAATGACCAATAAAAAACAGACTTCAGGGAAGAAATCAAGAATACTTTCCCAGGTGCCCATTTCCTGCAATCAAACTTGTACCAGTATTGTTACCCATTCAGCCAGACACACCACAGTTCTGCAGGACAGCAAGATCCCTTTAGTTCAAAGACTAACAAGCTTCGGTTTCAGCCTTGCTGACCCGGGATTCACATGGTGTATTATCACACAGGTCACTGTTGCTTCAGCAAAACAATGAAGCAAACAGGAGTACAGTGAAAACAGTAACCAGGACCAACCCAGTAGCTGGACGAGTTCTAAGCTGACCAATGTGGAAAACATTCAACTTCAGTGTCTCAGTGCAAGGGGTTAGGTCTTTTTACTATAGTTAGTGAGGCACCTAAAGAAGAGCTGATTGTTTCTTCTCCTTCATAAACTCAGAATTTATGGACTTAAGGGTTTTATTCTCAGATTACAAACTCAGCATTTTAAAATACAATAAATAGTTTTCTGACACTGCATTCCACTTCTAGCAGCTGCAGCCAAAAATGCACACTTCATGAGGCAGGGACTCCAAAAAGTACCTGTAGCCCTTTAAAGCTTAGTAAAGTACAAGTAGTTTCTGTCAAGGACATTTACTCATCTATTGAATCCATCTTAGGTAAATGGTAATGGAATCAGCTGGAGCACGAGACATAAGCTGAAGATCAGGATTTCTAACTCAAGTTAGAAATCCTGAGTAACAGGATGGGTTTATTCCCTTTATAGCCCTAGTTCAAATTAAAAGAACCTGCAATCCAGGGGTTAAATTACCCTCCAGAACAGAATGTGAGAAATTAAAATAAATCTGACGTACATAAAAATTACAAAATCCCATCAGGAAAAAAGTAGTGCTTGAGCCATCACCTACAGAAACAGACTCCTGGTTAATACACATTCCTGTTTTGCTTCTGCTGCAGGAAAAGGCATAGGCATCAGGATAAAGTATGCAGCTAGCTTTTCTTAGCAACAAGGGAACTCCTCACAAGATGACACTGAGACCATCATTTAATTAGTGGTTCCATGTGGAGAAGGATAACTGTCTTCTGCTCCATGCTCCCACACCACCTTGAAGAATAAACATAATACAAGAACTCCATTTCAACTCCTTTCCAACTAACCTAAATGTCTTTCTTTTCTTTTTTCAGGCCCCACTTCCTAAGGCACTTTGAGAGAAGCCACCTGGCTCAGCTCCCTCCCATCCAAAGTAAATGGATTTCCCATCTACAGCTGCACTGGTGGACAGGCCATCGAGGTGAGTAGCCGTGGACTGCAGTGGGAAACATGCACCAACAAAGACCTGGCCTGCTACTGACCAGCAGCACCAGCTCAGCCAGCTCTGCCTACTGCCCACTTACTGGATCCTAGTGAGCAGTTTAGAGGGTTAGAAAGGCTGCCCTGACAGCAATCTGCCAGAGCAGAAAGCAAAACTTGCACCCTACAATGTAAAAGCAGGGAGAGGAGGTGGGGTAAAGGCAACTGATAGGACCAACATCACTGAAGTCAAGATTCAGCCACCTTATCTCCCTCCACATTTTAGATTACCTCAAGCTTGTACATTAGAAAGTCACCTACAATTTTCATATGGATTACATTCATCTCAAGCTTCCATACTGGAGAAAAATGTTGCAGGTGCAACCACTCCAAAGCTCTGTCAGTTTAACTAAATTTCTACTATCAACTTGATGTGCCCAAACTAGTTTGACTCCAAGCATGGATTAAGCTTTTGAATTCTGTTTCTTCTACAGACTGCCTTCCAACAAGAGTTACAAACTGACTGCAGTTGGCAGAGCTTAAAGAAAGCAAAGCAAGGATAGAAATAAGTTATTGTCTATACAAGAAAGCTGCACCAGCACCTAAGTGTGATTATACACATTTACTCAGTAGTCAGACTAACTGTAGTAGCTTCCCACTTCAGCCATCTGCTGTCTCCAGGAAAGAAGCAAGAAGAGTGCCCAGGCAACTTGTGTGTGAGCCCCAAAGTAAATGTTTGCCTGATGGATGCTTGTATTGCAGCACTGGCTAATTTTAGACAAAGAAGTCAACACCAATCTTTGCCTTTTCCCCTACAGCTCTAAAAGTCAGGGGACAAAAACAAGGGAAGGTATCCAGTAACAAGACATACTCTGAGAACAGCTCACTCTTAATAAATCAATATATGCACTCGCTGGAGATGTTCTACCCTGGGAAGTTCCCAGTGGCCAGTCTTCAGTAGCTCTGGATACACGGTACTTCACAAATAATTAGCCCTCACCTGGAACAGATTCTCATCTCAAGAACCTTTTTTGAAACTAGTATATGCATAACTAGAGAGCTGTCATATACACCATCTTTTTTAAGTTCCAAAAAAGCCCGTCTAAAAATTCCTGTTCTGAGTCAGAGTGCACAAAGCCTGGCCCTGGTGAGTCCAGCACACTGAAAGGAACACCTCTTGTTCTTCTAGGAAATAAAATGACATTTTGGGTAGGACTGTCATAATAATTATTAAAATCAGTGATAGATGTATGTATGGTCTCATCCTCTAGTTCTGGCTTTCATTTCAGTTTTGTATCAGTAGTCTTATATTCCAAACCCTACACTGTTCAAAGTGGTAGACAAGAAGCTGGAGAGCTGATAAAACTAAAATCACAATTCACATTTGCCATTAGCGTACACCATGTTAGTATAAATTACTGTGAACCCACCCATGCTTTGGATGCAGTGAGAGGGTGCAAAAAGGAACTGCCAATGCAGTATCAAGGTCTCCAAAGAATGAGAGCAGAATGGGGCATCATCTGCTCACGCTGCTGGAGAAGTTATGCCATATGTAGGCTGCAGATATTTCGATTACTATTGTATATATACAAATCATCAGCACAAGATCACAAATCAGAAGTTAATTTATTTTTTTTTTTATTACAGCATTATCCTTAATAAGTCATGTAATCATTTCCCTAAATCACCAAAATCTTCACCTCAGGGCAGTATAGCATCTTTGCCCTAATGGCTGTGCCAAGATTTTGCTTCCTGGTTATGGAGAGAGAAGACAGACTTTTCCCCCTACACACTTTTCAACTCCCACTTGGAGTTTAACTACACATTTTTGACCTCTTACAGTGACCTCTATAATTTAAGATACAGCTAGCTACACAGGCACCCACCACAGCCTCTACTACTAGAACAGCTGTTGACAGACACAACTCACTAATTCTCTACACCTCAATACCACCTAGCCAACTGATCTCCCACTGCTTCACAGCTTTTACCACATATACAAGTCTGATGTAGTTCATAAGCATGGGCAACATTTCCTGGTCAGTACCAAACCCAGGGCAACCTTTGACAAAGTTAGAAAACCTCACCAGACAGTGAGATGTGTAATTTTGCAATAAAAGGGAACAGCTTTCCTGTTATTAAAAAAGCCACAGACCAAGCCTGTGGAACACATGCAACCAGTCAGTGACTTTAGTCTAGAAGATAAAAATAACCAGTGCTACTTCTGGGGATAAAAATGTAGGCACATCTACAGAAGCCTAACATAGGTGTCAATACACAAATGTTTGCAATAGCACCTGCATCCTTCAGAAATCCCACAGCCCATGGTTAAACAGGAGAGATAAGATGCCACCAACAGTGTGGGGAACTCACACGTTTTTTCTGCTTGTAAGAAGCAACAGCCACTGCATTGCCCAATAAGAGGTCACCCAAAAACATTCACCGTCTCCTAAAAGGGATAACCAAGGTGTATTCCTTGCTCATAAAAAAGGGACTACCATTCCAGAGCTGGGCAAAACCAAAACCCAGCAGCCACTGGCAGTCTGTTTTGTGACTGGAGTATTCAAGGTCCAGGGAGAACATTCTGACTTGCTTCTCATGCAGCCAGAAGATCTTAAGACAAAAGCCAAGAGTGGTGCAGTAAAGCATGAGGAAAGCATGTAGAAATCATCTAGTCTCACGACAGGAGCAAGGACCAGTGTTGACACAGGGAGAGGGAGCAACAGCAAGCATAGAAAATTCTACTGCAGTTCTGCAGAGCAATCACGCTGAAACAAGATTATAGATTCGTGACTTCCCAACTCAAGGTTAGACTACAGTGAAAAAAGAAAAAGCTTAAAGAGATCAAGCCTGCCTTCAGATACAAACACAGGTTTTCCACAGCAAAATGAACTTTTGAGATTCCTAATGAAGATAAAGAACAAAATATACTTTTTATCCTTATTGCCTCTAGCAAACAGCACCAGGAATACTCCATGCAGTGCTTTGACTACCTGCACAATAAAGCTAGCAGCTATTAGGCATGTTCTCTACTAGTCTCCTCAAACTACAAATTCATTTTGATTCAGCCATTTTCTTGTTTTCATTCAGAAAAGCCTGAGTTTTTAGGCAACCTTTCAGAGTACTGCAGATGCACTCATGCATGTCATTACCTAGGAGGGAGAACTCAGGCCACCAGCAGTGTTATTCTCCCTAGACAGATGTGGGTCCAGCGATTCAGGAATACCTATACCCTTGCCATCAAAAACTAAGCTAACTAACAGATTTCAAGAAGGGTAGCTTAGCTCTATCTCTGATCCACTGGGAAGTGTTCAAATTTGTTGTGAAAAGGGTCACAGCAGAGCTAGTCTGTCTGCATCATCCTCCATTCACACACAAGAGCCATCCCTGTCCTGCAGGACTGATCCCAGATAGGAGTGAGGGTCTGTCACAGCACAGTACCCAGCTGTATCAACATCAACCAGGACCCTCTGTGTACTCCTAAAGCAATACAGTCGAGAGAAACTTCCCAGCACAGCTAACCTTAGCATAGGTTTAAAGAACAGCCCATAAATAACTGAAGACTCGAGATTCTTCTGCTACGAAACACAGAAGCTATATTAAGAATATGACAGCTCCTGGGGAAAACAAAAGCTGGCAAGGGGAGAAAAGACTATCCCTGCTTGGCATCAAGCAGTGCTTCATTTATTACAGATTTATATAAATCACTGGCATTTGACCAATACCAAGCTTCTAGATTATCTCCAGCCAACAAAAGTACTTTAGTCTGTGCTGGTTAAAAATATTCTACTTTTTGTCCTCAGCTTGCTAGGAACAGCTATTTTTAGTAAGACTCCAATCAACCTTATCAAAATCAAGCATCAAAAATAGACTGGAGAAACACTGGAAGCATATACTATTTTTAGCTGCTCCATCTATCCCTGCCGTTATCCACAAATTCTGACTGCACAGACCATGCATGAGTGCTTAGTTATTCTAGGCAGATCTTAGTCGTGACCCTTTTTTTTCCCTGAACACCTGAATGCAGAAAACACTCGATTGATTAAAGATTAATACAGCCGCAAACCATGACAGCTGCCTTTCGTCTGAGTGCTTTTGGGGAGGGGGAGAATACAGGATGACAGCGAGCTTGCATCAGTATTCCTCTTGGGGATCCATTACATGGAAAGAAAATTGCTATTTCAATTCCCTTTTGTTGCTAAAAATAGCAGCCCCAATTGATTCAAGCAAACAGGGCACCGGCTTAGCAATGCCAAATTTAGAAACCACTGAAGTCCCAAAGAGTGAACGCTAACGCAGTCTAACACATGCCAGCTCATATTTAACAAAGAACAAAGAAGATAAGCATGCCGGCTGCAAGTTAATAAGACAGAAGCAACTCCCCGCATTTTTATTAAATAAAAACAGAAAACAGTGCAAAAAATATTACAAACTTCACATCTATTCTCATTTTAACTGCTGAAATAGAAAGCCTCATCAGAAAGATCTGTCCCCAAGCTGAAATCCTAGAAGTTCTGTATATATATATATATATATATATTTTTTTTTTTTTTCCCCCCACATAAAGGGTTTTTTTCTGCACAGAGGAGCTAACGCCTAATGGTCAGGCTTTGAAAAGACAGGCTACAGAAAAAGGTTCAATTCCCAAAACCAAACACTTACTTGGTAACAGCTTGTGTCTAGGAGCTAGGATTGTGGGTAGAAAAATATTCTATAAATATCACAGCACTGACAAGCTCCCATTTCACCCAGAACTACAGCAAGAAAGGGTTTTGGGCAGTGCACTCTGAAGATTCTTTAGATTTGAAAACTAGAAGCAATCTAGAAATCCCGACAAGAAAAGCATAATGAAGAATCCATGGAAGTCACATTCAATGCTTAAGCAATTCCAGTTCCAGCTGCCTCTATGGGAGCTCTCCCAGTTCAGGTTCTGGTTGTCTTTTATGCACTCAAACTCCAGCCTTTGCCAAGATATTTTTTTCCTGTTAGTCAAGGGCTGCTGCATTACGGAGCCGGGAGTCTGGGAGGAAAGGGGGAATTCTGCTATCCTGTTCAGAAGCCCCCCCACCGCATCCTTTGCTGCTTTCAAGCCTTTTAATCCAGAAAACATCAGGTGAAACCAAGATTGTCCTGAATTAAACTTTCTGCAGCAGCAAGTAACTTGTTCAGATCACCTGCTCAAGCCAGTTCAAATTGAGTTAAACATTTGCAAAGGCTACAGCTGCCTTGTGCTCTGTAAGACACTACAGTAAGAGTTACTGCATAGCATTAATATTCAGCAAAAACAACCTCTCGTTTGTTCACCGTTGTGAAATACGTGACAGATGCTGACTGTCACGGCAAGCACGACCAGGCCAAAAAAACACATGCATAGAGGTCATTCAAATTACCATTTCTGGTTCTTCCTGCCTCTAGGAGGGGGTGAATACAACACGAATGTTTTAAAGATCAGATAGCTCAGGACTGGCACCATCTGAAGGCTTTCAGTGTGTTTGCCACTGGAAACATGCATAGATAAGTCACTTTTCTGAGAAGAAACTAAGCAGCCAGAAGAAGGGCCTCTGGGTTTAGAGCCTGCAATGCTGAAAAAAGACTCTACATCAGAAATCACAAAAAGAAATTTGAGGGTTTTTTTTTTCCTCTTTCACTAAGTATTTGTAGCAGGCAGAAAAATAAATTCCAGTTAGTGACGCGGCAACAAAGACTCAACACTTGCAAGTAGAAAAGGATAACAAGTGATCCTGGCAAGCTGTGGGCATTTTCATTTCAAGGCAAAGCTATGCAAGGTGTCAGAATAATTGTGAGCATAGAAAAAGTGGAGACTGGTATAAAATGCAGCACTAGATCCATTTTTAATCAAAAGGCAAACTGTGTTAAACTTCTAAAATGTATGATCAGTTTAGACCAAAATAATGCTCCAGACATACTAGGCAAAAGAAAATAGTTTTAGATGATGAAACGTAAGAATCTTAGAATATCATCAGGGGCTGCCTGGGAGGCAGCTACAATGGTTCAGACCAAAACCAGAATTTTATCAGGGTAAAAACAAATGACCAGTTAGACTCCTCAGGGACTGATCTCAGCACAAATCCTGTTGAGCACTGTTACTAGTGACCACCACGCAAAGAAGGAAATGCTTTATGAACTTCACAGACAACCTAGCCCCTGAAAAGGATCACAGTGTCACACTGCAAAGACATGGGTCTACAAACCACAGGAATAAAACACAATACTGCCAGATACTGCACAGTGACACACAGATTCCAGATGTCAAGATATGCACTTGAGACTAACTTTGTTTAGAGGTGAGGTGACCATTGTAAAGAATGGAAAAAGGATATCTGATATAAGGTGTCTGAATATAAAATTGTCCATACATTCTCCTTCTGATGCAGCTATAAAGACAACTTACATAACCACTGAGGTGCTTCCTATAGTAATAGGAAACAATACTACATGAAGTAATTTAAATTGGAAGAGCTGCAAAAAAAGAATTTTTTTAAAAGGGCATGTAAGATAATTTAGAGGTAGCTGTTCGGGGACATGAGTTTAAAGGGGTTTTGTTTGCTCTTCATAAGCTTCCACAGGGTAATCACCAGAAAAGGAAAAGTTTAGGCTAACATTGGGAAGATAATATAAGTTGGTTGTTTGTGACCAACTTGAAATCCCTGTATCTCAAAGAAGGAAAAAAAAATACCTATTTCTGACTCTGAAGAGTAGAATAAGGGTAACAAATCTAATGCAGGAGATCTGAGATGCATGTCAAGCCAGAGCTAACTCTGGAAATAGAGCTACAAACTTGCAAGAAGAATTTGTTCATTACTATTTATTTAATGGATCGGACAGAAAAAGGGAAATAAAATAAGCATGGTGGTAATTTGTCAATTGTTTGCAATACATTCTGTTGCACGGTTCTACATTTCCTCAGATTGTCAGAGGGCATGACAGAAATTATCCTTCCTCCCCCACCATCTCAAAACACAATTTGACTTCCAGAGGGTGTCTGTTCATCTCTTCATGAGAAAGAGGCTAGGTGAAGCTAGAGATACAAAACAAAACTGATATGCAAGTCAAACACACAGTGGTCCTAACAGAGACTCTGGTTCCATGAAGCACTGGAACTGGGAAGGGGTTCCCTCTTGAACCTCTTATCCTGCTCCAATCATCTTACTTTAGCACCTCCCTGTTCACAGTGAGGACACCAGTCTCCATTTAGGGTATTAAAAAAAAAAGAAAAAAAGAAAAAGAAAAACAATAGCACCTTGTAATGGCTTTTTAAAGATCAGACTGTAGGCATGAAATTGGTGCAGCGCTAAATACAACCTTTTCTCTGCATCTTTGAAACACTGTTTGACCTTTCACAGTTTCACGACTAGGACCTGAACTATTTGCAGTTATACAAAACACAGACTTGAAGAAATTTTTAAATGAAGGTTTGGGTATATTTCAAGCATAATGCATCATTCTGTATATGAGCTTGGCACATCCAACGCATCAAGTCATTAGGAAAAATCCATGTTAGCATTCACCTGTTCCTTTGCCTTTGCACACATCCAGCCTTTTGTACTGGGAGCAAAGCAGAAAAAACCCAGCACGGTGTAGACGAGCTCTCTCACAGTTACAGCCATTCTATACCAAGAACAGGTCTTCCAGCTCAGAACAGAGATCCGGCCAACCCAAGACTGGTCTCTGGCAGGGGTCAGCAAGAGGTACTGAGGGGAGATGTTGAGAAGTATAATGACACCTCTCCAGGATGCTCTTCCTGTCTCCAGCTCTGCAATGTAGTGGACTACAGCTGGTGATTTTGGACAATACCCCATGAGACAAAGCTGTTAAGGTATTTTAAATTAACTTTTTTTTTTTTTAAATCCACATAAACCTTTAGCATGTAATACAGATAACCAAGAAGCCACTCAGCTGGAACTACATCCTACATGGGACAGTATCATCTCCTGTTTCTTGAAACTCATCAGCTAGTTTGGGATTTGGTGCTTTCTCCACTACCTCTTGACCATGGCAAGCAATGACACTTGTCACTTTGCTTAACTTTCTCTCTGTCCTTTAAATTGATGTTGTGGATTTTCAAGTTATTTTATATATTACTAAACAGATAAATCTAACAGATACAACAAAATTTGTAAGATTAGATATTTAGGAAACCATTTGTTGTAAGCCTCTATTAGAATCCCCTACACGTTTGCAGATGGCAAAATTAATTTTAGAAATTAAGTACATTTAAAATACCAAATTAACCATATTCCACATATTAGAAAAACTATCTTCCTTCCCTACACCCAGAATTAAAATTTCATCTCAAATGCAAGTTACAGAATTTCACTGCATCAACAATATACCAAAAATAGACAAACTGGAAAGCACAGAAAGACTATGGACACTCTCAGGAATATATTCTCAAAACAACCTGCCAGCTTTCAGCTGAGAAGCCCTTCCAGATCTAAGCAGCTCACCCAGAACCACTGGGTGCCTCCATATGGAGCCTTCTGAACCCCTGAAAAGCTAAGGAATGCCTTGGAGTCATACATTCATCCAGCCTTGCTCTCACCCAAGAAACCTCCTTGCAAGCACAGCCCTGAGAAGGAAAGCAGAGAGCTGCTACCTCGCCTCCTCTCTTCCTGCAACACTCCTTCGACGTGGACATCCTTACCCTTTATAATATTCTAGGTCTAGTCTGCAATCCTTTACCAATGTGGTTAACAAACACATTGAAACCAGTGTGGTTTCAAACCCACCGTAGTCAAAACAGCTGAAGGAAATCAAACACATAGGTTACTCAATTTCTTCTGGAATACCACCTACCACTTTACTTTATTCCACAAAGCCACTTCCTTAGGGCTTCTAAGTTCTGATATGCAAAAATTAAAATGTTCCATATTTAGGGAGGGATGATATAAATCAGGACAGCTACTTAGCTGTGCAGAAGTAAAAACAAATTTTAACCCTGAGAAAGTGCTGTATTATCTCACACAGCAGAAATATGATTGATGAAGTGTATCTTTGATATGACTGATAAAGTCTATCTTTGATAAGCAATGTTTTAATTACACACATTTAAGGAGGTTACAAGGCACACCACAAGCTCAGTATTTTATCTTTCCATAAACAAATCTGCACTATTGTACCCGAGAACCTTCCTTACAAAGGTGTCAACCTACAGTGTGTCTCTACAAATATGATCAAAATCCTATCCATTTTTTCTCCCTTTAAGTAGGTTTAGCAGGTGTAGATATATCGTTTAACCACACTAAATCTCCACTTCTAACTCCAAAAGTATCAGTAACCAACCATCCTAAAAATTCTCTCAGATTTGGGACTACCTTCTATTACTTATCATAAGCTTGGCCTTGCCACAACCATCTTGGCAAGCCTTGCCCAAGCCATCTTGGCTACCAGTGCTCCAAAAACTTCCAAAGCTTTTTAAACTATAAATAAAACTAACCAGGACAGAGTTGACTTAGACCTTCAGCTACTAACAGAGTATATTCACCCTTTTCTCCTGTTTCTCTTGGTTCCCTTCAAGCATTTGAGATCACATGAGTCAGGTAAAGCCTTAGCAAGCAGCCAGACCACTATGAAACCCGTCACCCTCATAGGTGAGGCCCCCTTGGGTTATGAGCTAACTCTGCTCCAGCACCAAGTTGTTCCTGGCTTCCACCTCCCACTAGCAGCAACTCTTCTCTCCAACACCACCAAAAGCAGCCAGGAGCCACTCAAAAAACAAGCTCCTGTCACCCCTACAGAAAGATTCCCACGTTTGGGTTCCGAGGGAAAAAGAGAGGGACAATCAGCTGCACCAACTGCGCTGATGAGAACAGATCCCTGCCAACCTAGAGGCGCTTCAGGGCACAAAGAGCAATTCTTTAAGAAAGCCTCAGGTTTTCTACACATAAGCAGGACAGCTGCACTATGGAGGTTCTGAAGTCCAGCATCCTAGAAAGCAACTGCAACGTGGCACTCCTGCCATGGAATTTGTGCTGCAGATTCCCACTTAGTGAGTTACTGCCTCACCACCCAAAACCTGTGCAGCTTTGAGCCCCTCCTGCCAGGCACTAAACAATTCTCAGTATTCCACACCAGAAGAGATCTCCCATTTTCTATTGTTAGAAGTCAGCTGGCCCATATACGTTTATTGCAGAGAGACCTTGAATAGCTTCTCCAGGAAGTAATTTTATACCTGACCAGCACCCCAAAGCCATACATGAAACCATTTCTGCACAGCACTGCCACGCTGGGGGCATTTTGGGGCAAGCAGGGAGGGCAGCTGAGGTGACCAGTCCGGCAGGAGGCCGGTTTTGCCCATCCCATGCCTTTGCTGCTTGCACCAGAGCAGTTCATCCTCTGCAGACAATAAGCAAAGCTGCGTAAGCAGCCGAGCACAGAAGATGAATGAACCGTGTGACGCTAAAGATCTGTGAATTGAAAAATCTAATGCATGAATTAAAATCTGCACCCTCTTTCTCCCTCTCCCTTTCCCCCCCCCCCCCAAAAAAAATGTATATAGCAGGACATAAAAGGAGAAATAGAGTGAGGTGGAGAAATGTGGTCTGATACATTTAAAAAAATTGATGGCCTGTCACCCAGACGCTGATGAATATTTTTTACAGGATAAAAATGGCAACTTAGAGTCTAAAAATAAAATGCTGTGCTGCAGACCTGTCTGGTTCAGCAACACCACTGGAATACAAACACGTTTCTTTGCTGGTGATTCTTGACTAAGATTTCAAAAAAAGAGAAGGAAAAAAAGCCCTGTACAACATATATTCTATTTTCAAAATAAGGGATTTGGCATGATTTTCAGTAAGAATTGGGATGAGCATTATATTTCACTTGCATTGTGTAACTGCCATTAAAAAAAAAAATCCCTGTCAAATTTTAAGTGATTGATGAGAAGAAAAGAATACCTCATGCTGCACAAAACACTTTTTTTTACCCCCTCCCTTGACAATTACAATATAAGAATATACTTATCGGTGCCTTTAAACTGTAATTTCAGTAAGCTTAAAAATTTATTTTTAGAATCATGCTGCAGACGGAACTGTGGACAATGCTATTTTGAAACTCACCCCACCCTCAGAGACAGAAAATAAAACCTTTTGCTTCATTCTCTCTCACAGTTTAGATTAAAAACGTGCTTAGCTGAGAAGTAAAAATGTCTGAACATCATTCACAAGAAACACTAAATTCTCAAGACTATCCACACTGCAGACAGGCTGCCTTATGCAGTATAGATGCTATTTTTAGCAAGTGATGCAATAGCTGCAAGGGCTCTCCCAGAACCTTTAATCTATGAGCCCCAGCCATACTAAAACGTGTTTCAAGATACCCAATATTCCTGAACTGTCACCTTCCCATTTTCTGCACCAGCCTACAACCCACACAAGTCACTCCTTTTTAAGTTTCATCTTCCAAGAAAGAGACAGATTCTACATGTGAAGAGAAAAATCTGTATCTATACATTTGTCAGCAACCACACCTGCCCTGCAGTGTATATGACAAGAAAGTTACACAACACTGTACAGAGATTTTCTGACCTCTTGGTTTTCCATTGAAATATGAAGCAGCTCGGGTTCCTTGCTGAATTTTTGTGAAGACTTTGAAAAGCCCACAAAGTTAATACATCTAATCCTTGCCCAAGCTCTTTCCATTCTTGGAGATCTTTCCAAAAGTTCTTGTGTCTAACAGACAACTGTTAAGACATATTTCTGCTAAGTGACTCTTTCAACAGCTAAAAATTCTAAAAAACAAGAGTTCCTGAAATACTAGGACTTTTAACAATTATTTTTAAAGTAGAATAGGGATTTTCTAGCCCTGTGGATACTTTCTGTTCTGCAATAGCCATGTGGACCTCCATGTAACAGAGTCAAGCTTACTGGTAAGTTTTGCACTGACCCCTTTTAAACTCTAATGCAATGTGCTCCTTCCCACAACCCCCAGAATTAATCCCAAAATCAGAACTACCCAAGAAACTACTTTTGTTTAACTTCTTACCTCCAGGGGCCCATGGGAGGGGACACCATCCAACAGTTCTCAAAAAGCCTGTTTTGGATGTGTGGTTGTAGACAAATGTGTGTGTGTTATATAAATCCATGAGCCCAACCTGCTGCCCTGCAGAGTGTGAGCTCTTTGCTTATTAACACAGGCAAGGGACGTAAGAGCTCTTACCTCCTATTTCATACCACAAATGTATCAGTCATGGCCAGCATTTAGGGCTCAGGAGGAATTCCTACATGTGGATCACGTTCCCAAGTTTCATACCTCAGCTCCCATAGTGCACTAGCAGACTGGGGGAGAGGGGGTATAAAGATGGCTCTGGGCACAGCAAAAGCACTTTCTTTGTGCAAGGATAGCTCCAAGATCTTCCCTCTTTGTGAGCTCTCATCGAGCCATGTACTGCACAAGAAAGACAGAAGTAGGAAAGCTTGACAAAACTTCTTTTCTGAAGCAGTAAAGGCCTGCCTCCCCACCACCCACCCAAGGTCTGCACTTCTTCCCCCACCAACACAAGCATGGGGAAGCCAATGTCAGCAGAATTCACAAGATCTCCAAGGTTACCTGGGAAAAAGGAATCCAACTGCAAAGAGATGAGACTTGGAGAGATTTCATTCAGAAGCTCTCTCTCTCAGAGATCCTGACTGCTTAGAAGTAGAACAGAAATTGAGCAGGAAGACACCCACTGATATTTTATTCATTTTGGCTAGAAGCAACATTAAAACAAGCTGTACGCTGAGAAGGTAGCTTTAGCTCCAGGGACACAGAGGTATGAAAATAAGAATTCTGAAGAACAGCTGAAGTGGCAACAAAACTCATGCCCAAATGTGTAACCTGCTCAAAAGTAAGGAAGTTGAAGAGACTTCTATATCTGATGCCCCTAAACAGCAGGATGGGAAGCTTCACACTGGATATTTTTACAAGGCCTTGTGAAGGTATCAGGAAGATAACAGCTCCAGAATGCACGGTCAGGCCCTTCAGTGCACATACAGCAGAAAACAAGTGTACAAACGTACAACAGCTTCACTCCAGCACAGCAGGAGCAACCACAAGCCAGAAGAACAGACCAGTTTCCATAGCCAGTTCCCCATGGTTCTTCACTGAGACTAAGAGCACAGCAGCCACATAAATGTGTGCCACATTAGACACTGAAGTAAGAAACATGAGTGTCCTAAGAGGTTGAAAGAGCTGCTCCCATTTCACCCAGCCCACTGTTCCTCACTTGAGGCTGCAGAACTTTGGGACCGCAGGACACCCACAATCCTTATTACATCTGCAAGCAGCTTGTCTGGGATAAATGCAGACTGAAACTAATGTTACCACTATAGGTGAAAGCCTCCAGCACTTAAAATGGATAATAGAATGGAATGGTTTCGATTAAGAAGACACCTGAGCTAATGAGCATAGTTCACACTAAGCAAGAACCAAAATGATATTATTTAGAGACACTATTGGATCTTCTAGTAAAATCTTATGCTTCTGTTCTCATGACTGGAAACATCCACAATTTCAGATCACCCCAACCACCAGTTGTCAAGGACAAAAAAGAAAAAAAAGTGGACTGGACCATTTAAGCTACCTGTTGCTATCCATGACACAAACAATCATCAAGTACAACCCTTAGTTCCTTCTCCTTTGCCACTTTGGAATGAAGAATCTCTGCCACCTTACTTGAACCAACTGGTAAAGCAGCTCTTTTGGGGAGAGAGGAAAACGCCCCTCAAGGTGTTCCCTTTGGCAGGTTCAAGCACAGCAGCACATGCAGCAAGAGCCACAAGAAGCCTGTACAGCCTGTACTCATGTTTATGCTATGCTAGGAATGGCTCTAAATCTCTTATAATCCCTAACTCTAAATAACATCTTCATTTCTGTTTAAAAGCGGAGTCCATCTATATGTACTGGAAATAGTTTCTCATGGCTTGGTAGAGGCAAAGATGGCTTCACGATCATATTTAGTAGATAGTTTTGCTAAAAAGACACAAAGACAAGCACAGATAAAAGATGCCACAGCTGACAAGGCTTTATTCAGCCGTCAAGACCCTATAAAGGTAAACCTTAAAAACCGAGGAGAAGTAGCACTAGAAGAACTTCTACTCTCTCTCTGAAAGTTACCTAAATTACGATGAGAAACAATCTCCTCCGACAGATGTCTCCTGCAGACAGCCCGGACAAGCCGAGAGCCGCCGCTGGCCGAGCGGGACGCGCCCGTGTCCGCAGCGCCCTCTGCCCGCCCGGCGCGGCCCCGCCATTCACACACCGGCCACAAAAACCCACCCAGCACATCTCAACACCACCCCCCGCTTTTCCTGACCCTAAAACAGGTATGCGGGTTGAGCTAAAATGAGCGCATTTCGTAGTTATTGCTCCACAGAGGTCCCTTCCGTCCCACGCTCTTAATTACGTTTGCTTTAATTAAGTATTTCTATCCAGCGGCGGGGGGGTGGGGGGGGTGGGGATTGGAGGAGATGAATAATGTTAACACGACCAAATTAATCAACTTAGAATGCAACAGTTTTCTCATGAGAAATACCCTCGATAAATTACAATCAAGCATTAGGGAGACTCTTACGTTAAAGCCCTCTAGAAATCCGTGACTGTTTTATTTGTATCGGCACTGTTTTGCAATAGGTGTTTGCCTTAAAGATTTAAGGAAGAACTCGGGCAACGCTGCCGGTGGCTTTCCCGTTTCTAAATAAGGAAACGCCCACCGATGCCTTCTCTATATTTCGCTCCAAG
>VWZN01004362.1:175438-187324 GCA_013396955.1 Regulus satrapa | reverse complement strand
GTTCCTCGGCAGACGGACGGAGCGGAGCCCATCCCGGGGCGGACAGACGGACGGACGAACAGAGCGGAGCCCTGTGTCCCGGGGCGGACAGACGGACGGACGGACGGACAGACGGGCGGCCCGGGGGCGGCGGCGCCCTGCAGCCGCTGCTCCGCGCCCACGCGTGAGGCCCGGCGTGCCAGGAACACGTCCTGGTCCCGGACACTGGTCGCAGCACGTCCGCGTCCTGGCACAGGATGCCACCACCAGCCCCCGATACTAAACTAGGCAGGCATGCACGATCTCGGGGTGCCTCGCAGCCGGCACGGCCCGGCTTCCAACAGGACCAGCGAGCTGAGGCCCAGCCGAGAGCATGGCCCGCACCCCTCGCCCGTGCCAGGCTCTCGGCCTGCACACAGGATCCACCCGCCGCAGAGAGGTCGCCCTTAGCCCGTGGCCAGCAGCCCTGCGTGCTCCTGTCCCTGACACAAGGCAGCAGCAGGACACAGAGCCACCAGAGCACGCATGGATTTCAATGCCAGGGAGCCCCGGCTCCATCAGGGAACACTGGCACAAGCACAGCACTATTCACCTTCTCCCTGACAAAGTGGAGACTTCTGGGGAGAGTTAAACCCTGCAGCACTCCCCTGTCAAGGTCCACCACAGCCTCCTTCCAAGTCTTCACTGCAATCTCCCCAATGTCCTTGTCATTTACAGAGTCCACTCAAGCAAGCAGCGACAGCACTCTTCAGCTTGTCCCAAGCAATCGAACTAGCAGCCATGATTGGGAAAAAAGGTAGCTCAGAGGAACTTACAGCAACATTCCCTATCCACAGATGCAATGCTATAAAGGGAGAACAGCCTCCACCAATTGGCAGGATGCTCTGCAAAGTAGCATGCGCAATAGGCTGTACCCCCCTGGCTCCCTATTTGACTTCAGATACCTACCCCTCCTGACCCCCATCTCTCTTCATCTTTCTTCTACTTGCTGCTTCCCTTCCTTTTTTTGACATCCCATTCTCGCAGCCCTCCTATCACAACTTCTCAAGGACTCCGATTTACACAACACTTTAGAGGTTCCACAGCAAGAAAGGTTTTCACCAGTGCTTCCCCAACTCCTCTCTCCGTGGGACTAGAGGCCAATAATTGAACTTCTCTCTGGTCCAAAAGAAAACCCTCCTTTAGAAGTCAGACACCAAAAAGAACAATGTCCTCTTACCACATCTGCATAGACTGATCTTGGCACCTTTAGTCCACTGATCAGAACCAGACAGCTTTATTATCCACAGCGCCTTCTAGCCTCTCTCTCGGAAGACCCCTCAAAATTCAATAAAGCTCCCCCCCCCGGCAATGGGACTTGCTCCAGCATTTCTGCTGCTGTCCTCAGGTTGTGTAAACAAGACGGCCAGTGCCACCTCACCGAAACACTGCTGTCCCACAAGCACCAGGACACGGGCACAGAACAGACACAGGCCAGCTGGGGCACAGCACAGCCTGGTTAGAGGCTGAGCAGCCCACTGCACGTGCAAACTGTCACCGCAGTGACTTTAGGTACATCGTTCCTGTTGAAAATGGCCATAGTGGCTAGAGAAAACAGCTTGCACCTAAGGAACTAAAACCTTAAGGAAGAGAAGGAGAGGGAGGAAAAAAGGCTTAAGAACAGGATCACTGCTCGGA
Organism: Regulus satrapa; assembly: GCA_013396955.1. Lineage (NCBI taxonomy): Eukaryota > Metazoa > Chordata > Aves > Passeriformes > Regulidae > Regulus > Regulus satrapa. The sequence continues at coordinate 185,668 of VWZN01004362.1, read as the reverse complement.
GATTTAGGAATTTCAGGAATAACAGCAAACTTCAGACTGCAGAAAATCCACAGCTAGTAAGAATATGTGCATATATAGTACCACACTGGGCATTAAAAGTTTTAATCAGCATCCCTTGCATGCATCCCATAGTACTAATTCCCCCCAAGGTAAAGCTTAAAAAGGAAAATATAAACCAACTTCTACAGTAAAGGTTACTTAAAAACAATATGCATTTATAAAAAAAGACTATTAGTCAAATCTGCTTCCTCACTTAGTAAAGAATTTGTGCTGAAAGTCAGTTTCAGTAGACTAATTCTAGGTTAGTGCACAAGAAACAGTTTCAGCCCAAGGCTTACCAAGGTTACTGAAACCAGTTAGTCTATGCTGGAATATCATACATTTTTCCAAACAAATGCATTCTTTTCATATGTTGCCAAGGCAATGTTTTACATGAGAAATTCTAAACTTTGATTTAACCACAACCAGCAACAGCAATTGAGTGACAAATCCAGCTGGGATGAGATGCTACCAAAATTCTGCATAGCTGGCAGACTGAAAATCCACCTCTTTCATTTTACTAAAATTTCTTGGCTCACAAAGGCTTTCAGATGAACAGATTCCCACCCCACCATTTTCAAACACTATAAAACATCAAGAATTTGGTTACCAGAGTAAGAGTTTGAAACACAGCCAAGCACAGCCAGTCTATCCCCAAGGACAAGGTCACAGGCAGAACCACACAATAAACTATTGGAGAAGGTATGACAAAGAAGTTTATTTCTTAAAATTAATAACCCTAGCTATCAAACTGATACAGTACTGTGATCCTTGTCTTTGAAAAGGAAAGGAGCTAGTTAAAACCTCTCAGCAGGGCCTTCCAAAACCATACTCTGCAACTCATAAACAATCCTCTCCAACCATACAAGAGGTACATGCCATCCATCTTGACCCACAAAGAACCAAGCAAAACAAGACTTGGGAACAGCCCATCAAGATGGGACCAAACAACAGAACTGACAACAGGCTCCTCCTCCAGTTTTAGGCTCCATTTCTGCCCGCTCAGCTGCAGGACGACACCCAACCACCCATGCCTACCTGCTCCCTCAGCATCTGACTGCCAACTGCTTTTCAGGCAGCTCAGGAAGGCTGACCCCGCTGACTGCAGCGGGTCTTCCCAGCAGAGTTAGAGGTCAGCCACACAAGCAGGCATCATCAACACCACCACCACCACACATCGACTGAGACAATAAAAGGGAAGGAGCCAGAGCTCCCAGCCAGCAACCAGAGCAGCTGTAATTCTTGTGGCAGCAGCCTGGTCTGGAGCAACTCAGGCTGACCACTGTGCTCGCTGTATCTTCATCATACAGCTCCATAATGCTACCAAGTTTCCCTTCTATTGCACCACACCTGGAATTCGTATGACCAAAGCAGTCTATGTAGCATAAACAGCTCCAATCTTCTGCAGTGCACACTCCTTAAACAGATCACCGCACAAACAGATCATTATCACATGTTTATACAGTCGGGTATCTTACACAGATCACAAACCTTATGCTCAGTGACACCATAAGGACGAAAAAAGCAAGGTAAGAGCTCTCCATCCACTTTCTTTCTCCACACCAAACTTTTACATCAGAAAGCCATGATGTAAAAACACACACTCACTCCTGTGACCAAAAGCATCTCATTTATAAACGCGAGATTGTCAGCAAACGGATTCCAGTGCCAAGGAACATGAACAAGGCTTTGGAGGTTAGAAGGAACGCCCAAGGTGAAGAACCAAATGGAGTGCTCTAGGTCAAAATCCAGGAACTAATACAAAACTGCAGAGCCCCAGAAGTTTTGTCATAGATCTGGGTCTACCAGGACAAAATGAGGTAAAGAGTTTGTATCAGGGCAGGTAACTTGCCTTTAAGCACACCTGTAAGTCGATAGGAGTACACATCCCTTTCTGCCATGCCATACAACCACTGGGTTGGACACACAAGACAACTGAGGGCAGGAAAAAAACTGAAAGACATCCTAACTAATCCCTTGTTCAACTACAAACAGGGAGGCAGCTTCTTCCAGCAGCACAGTGATCCTGTCCTTGCTGCTTCACTCTCCTGTTAGAGATCTGACTCACGAGCCATAGTGAATCCACAGGCTGGGGATGGAAAACTCTTTGGCAGATGGGACTGAGGCAGCAGGAATACTGGACATATACACCTCTTTCAAGACAAAAATATTTATGCAAAGTGATAGAAATAACAAGTTTATAGATTAAGCACCTTTGCTGGCAGGACAAAAGTCCGGGGGAAGTGAACAAAGTGACAGAAGCCATAGGAAACGGGTCTTCAGAGACTTCAGAACAAGGGAGGAGTTTTGGAGAAACAGATCAGCCAGCCACAGACGAGGAATGTGAAAGAGGGACCTGTTGGAACAACAAGGATCCAGTGGTGAAGCAGAGTGTGGGGAAGAGCAGCATGCAAACATAAGCAAGTGTTGGCTGGGTAGCAGCAGCTGCAGAAATCGAAATAGTTCTGTGCCTTCTGCTTTCTGTATCTATATGTATCCTCAAACATATCCACAAACCTCTCCATCTAAAATCAGGGACTAGATACTGCGTAAGGAGACCAGACTCTTTAGTCTCCACACAAAGCTTCCTCTCATCAGCAACAAAAACTTTTGTCCCACTGAGCTTATCACCTCCCATTCCACTCCTCTCATTACAGCTTTTCTCCCTTTCTGCTTCTGTGGTGGCCTTGTAACATAGATGAAAATCCTTTGGGAAAATTGTTGTGATTAACAGCCCTAGAGCTGAGCTCCTCAAGTCTGCTCTTCTTTGTCTAGTAGGTACAGAGCTTACTACTTCTATCTCAAGAAGCAGGGACACAGCTGTCCCTTTGGCATGACTGATGGAATACACCCTTCAAAAACATGTAGCTCACAATTGCTTAAGTGGACAAAATAGAAGGGAGGTCTAAAAAGCAAAAAAAACCCAAACATGCAACCAAAACCAAATCTGTACAGTCAACCAGACAGTAAGTTCTGTGCATACACAGACCAAGCCTGACCCTGAACCACCCAGCTGTCTCCCACAAGTGACAAGCAACTGAATCATGACAGAAACACAAGAGAACCCTCGGGAGAGAAAGAAGCATGGATGGCAACAAAAACGGGAAAAGAAGTAGAAGAAACAATGGGACAGGTGCTATTTTTCCTGAGGCTTGGCTTCCGGACATCTCAACTACAGTTTTAAGAACTGCTAAACAAGAGATTTCTTTCAAAACCTACAAGCAAACCCCAGGCTTTTAGGTGTCACCATCTGCTGCTGAGGGCAATGGAGTGAATTAGAAGCTCAGTAGGAAATTCTGCATATAGCTCTCTTCCCATGATAGCTGGAGACACTTATATTGCAGAACAGAATTTCAGCACTGCTAATGACTCACCCAGTGGGTGATGGTGCACTGCTCTAGACTTTAATTCCAGGAATCTAGGAACTTGCACAGATTTGAAAAACAATGTATTAGTTTAAGGTTAAATCAGGAGTCAAAAAATAGCAGATTTAAGTAGAATTATTTTGTACAATTGAATGTACTACAGGGGAGGGAACTTGAATTGCCCTAATTCTAGCATTTTCAGATTGAGATTATTGTACTCAATCTGAAAACTCTTTTGCTTTTCTCTAAGAATCCAGATTTTCTAAAACTTCACAATAAGTGAGCACCAGAAGTCATCTGAAGCACGAAGCAGCAACTTAGGTAAGTGAGGAAACCCAAGAAAGCCCAAAGCACAGGTGCTTTAGGGTGCTTTGCCTACTATTTACAGTGTTTGTCCCACATTTGTGTTCATCTACAGGCCACATTTGGCCTGGAATCACATTTGGCATTTCCATTAGAATAATCAGGAAAGACACTTTCTTACTGTTACCCATTCCATAGCAGAGATGGTCATTCTCACCCTGTAGATTAGGAAATATTACATTCACAAGACCAAGAACAATGTGTTTCACCCACCTACCAAAAAACAATTCCCAGGTGGAGAATTACTGCCGTTTTCCCAAAGGACACTCTCAGACCCTCAGGGCCTCCTGTCAGCTTACTTGTTCCTTACACAGGAGTGCATTTACCCAAGTGGCACTAACAGCCAGCACAATTCCAGACTTCCTTGCTGAAAATTTGTGTGCTCATCCCTTCTACACAATGCCCTTCCTTGCTGTCACCAGGGCACCCCACAGGTAATCTTCATAAGGTGAGGGAAGCACACGGGCCAAAAGAGCAAACCAAGAAAACTGGAGCAAGGTATTACTCTAGATCACATCCTTGTATAAATACTCTAGTTTTAAGTAACCAGTTTCCATTACAAGTATTCCTATTTTAAAACACACAGAAGACTGGGAGAATGAGCTAGCTTAAAATAACACAGCTATTCATCTTCGGGCTAATAAATTGCCAAGCATTTTCCTCTCAGGCTGTTTATTAGAGATGGCTATTCTTCTCACCTTAACACAAACATCTGTCCTCCACCACCACTAGCTGTTTTATGGGAGTTTTGGGGTTTTTTTGCAGCTGGAGAAACCATAGTACAGCATTTAATCCTCTTCCACATACACCTCTCTGCTCCTGCAGCTAAACATGGCAAAATCTGTTTATATTCTGGATCAAACTGCAGAGCTGTAGGTTATGGGCTTGGTTGATGCTGAGGCTGGGGATGCCCACACCTACACATTTAGTGTGATGGCATGAGCCAGAAGGGGAGGGCTGAAGTCCATCAGCAAGGACACAGCAGAACTGGGACTCTGGACATCTGGGCTCTGAGCAGTTGCTCTCCCTCTACTCTTCTGACCAGAGTGCAAAAAGGAGCACTTAATGCAATAAGCGTTGAGCAATCCTACTAAGCAGAAGTTTTAATCAGTCAGTAACATCATGTGCAAATGAAAACACCTGAAAGTAGTAAGCAAGGACCAGAAAGACAGAAAATTTGTAGGAAACAGCAGAGTATGGTTCATTACTTTAGACTGTCTAGAAAGGAGGACTTTCTAGCAGTACGTTAACAGCAGCCTATTGTAAAAAAATACTAGAGAGCCTCCCTGACTCACCAAGAGCTGCAAGGTGTCTGAAGGAGTTACAGCCCCCTCAAACACCACACGGCAAGAGCTGCTGAGTCTAGAGAAACGGCCAGAGATCCCACATCTCCTGGACTGTTCTGGAAGCTTGCTCAGTTCAACAAAGCACAGGCTGAAGAGATACACTGACAGATAGACTGACAGAAGTCTTCTAAATTACAGGCTATGCGTAGGACCAACGACTGAAGGCAGACAGCTCAATTTTTACTATAGAAAAGTTAGGATGGATACTTGGAAATATTAAATGGCAAATAGGAAAAGAAAAAGCCATACATGCAGGAGCACAGCATTCCTGGGAAGGACAGACAGGATTAAGACACTTGCATCAGACTGTTCTCTGAGCCCCTCTTCAGTGCAGTAACCCTTCAGAAGCAGATTGCAAATAGCCTTCCAAGAAAACAAAACATGCTCCGAGTCCAGTCTGTACATTTCACTTGAGCTGTCACAATCACAAGTTAGTTTCCAAAAAGACAAGTTGGCATATTTTCACACGCTCTTAACATTACTTTTCAAGTTAACAAGTGCCCTGCTTTATTTCATACAAGGGTAGCGTCCAGAATTGAGAACAAGGCCAGAAAACCTTCACCATGGGTCTGAAGTGCTGAAGACGATAAATCCCTGAACAAGTGATTCAGCTGATATCCAAAAGCTCCCCCCAAAGCTCTGCACACACCAGCCAAGCACTCGTGCGCAGGGAAAGGGGGGAGTCGGGCAGAGCCTCTCCTCTCGCATCCTGCAGGGAGAGCAATGCCCAGAGTTCAAACTCCCTCCCTTCCCCATCATCTCCCTTCCCTACCGACTACACAGCCCCATCGCACACTGCTCCAGGGTGGCCGCTGAAATCTGCAGCAGCGACTTGTGACAGGGTCTGTCAGCCGCTTAGCACTGCACGCTTGGAAACACCCGCAAAGCAAGACTGCACTTGTTCGCGGGACTGAAACCTGCCGGCAGAAAACCAAGACGCTTTTAGGTAACAACTATTTCACTCGATACTAAGGAGATTGAGAAACGACACCGATTGTGGAAGCCGCTCAAAGCCATCAGCAAGTTAGCGCCTGATCAGTAGCGAAGCCGTATGGAGTTCTTAAACTGTAACTAAAATATTGTGCCATCTGACTTATCTCATTAGGGATACCCCAACAACTTCATAAGGATCAGGGTCTGTTTCATACGGCACCATTTCTAGGGACCGCAGAAGGCATAACCTTACAGATGGAATCTAACTCAAACCATTTACAAGAACAAAACCCAGCTAGTCGTCTTCTTAGACTTCTCCCTCTTGACATAAACATCACATCTTATCAACTTAATGATATTGATAAAATCTGATTTAGAGAGCTTGTTATTATCGCGACTTTCTCGTCAACAAGAGTTCGGGAATTGCCCCTGTACTCTTAGTTTTTTAAGAGATCTGACTGTACAGAGACAAAGCAGTATCTACTCCACTGCTCTTGTACCCAGCTATATAAATTTTTCATGCCTCCCTCAGTGGCCCTGGTGCACAAGTTGCTATTTTTAGATGCCAGACTAGCCATAGCCCTTGTTAAGTAAAAGAAGATGATGAGAAGGCAGAGAGGGTCACCCAGCTTTGCTGCTGCTCAAGTAAGTTTTTGTTAGATATTTACAAAGAAAAAGAATGGTTTAAGACTGAATAAAGGGGTTTTGTCTAAAACCAAATTACAGAAAGCTAGAGGCAGTTGAGAGCATCATCCTGATTAACAACCTCTCACAAATCCTTTTTTAAGAAACCTATAGCAAATTGCCCACATTTAGTTAATTTTGCATGTTAGTGAATAAACTCCAAGCAGCTGAATTAAGGCAAGCTCATCTTCCCAAACATTTGTTGGCCCAAATACAACTGTACAGCTGTATTCACCACATGAGAAAGCATCACGGCTATCAGACATCTTGTAACCACTAAACGTACAATTATTCAACCACGACTCTATCAAAGGCACTGGGGGAAGAAGTGGATGCTTTACTAAGCCTCTGTGAGTCTTGAAAGGAAGCAGGACTTCTCTTCAAGTGTCATATGGCCAGTCACACAATCAAAATAAACTTTGTTTAAGGTTAACACATTGCTTCAGCTACAGAAAATTAGGGGGAAAACCCCACATTTATCATCAAAATATTTGCAATGTTGAGACAGGAAAACAAGAAACAAAGTTTAAGTATTGACACAACCAAGTACTGACACAACCAAGACATAAGATGCTTTGGAGCACCCGGTCAATCCAATTTGCAATTTGACAGTGTGTTTTGAATACACAAAATTTATTATCTGCACATATTGAATTGGTCTGATTACACAGCTGACCCTGCTCCAAAACAGGAGGCTGGACTACAAACCTCCTGAGGCCCTCCCAGTCTAAATTACCATAGGATTTTTGAATTCATTTCGCCAAGTTATGAAGGGAAGGAGCAGAAAAACGATTTCATGTTTTTCAGAAAAAAGAGGCGGCTTCCTAAAATAGGAGGCACGGCAACTCTCCAAATGGGAGCTATAACAGCAGCAGACAGTTCCCGGCTCCAGACACTCTGTACTCCAGAATACACCCAGTTCTCAATGGCAGAGAAGCAGGGTGGCTGCCTGCCACTACCGTCAATGGGAGAAGAATGGGACTCTCATCCAACCTAAGGAAATACCACTATGGATCACAACAATTAGCACTAGCAACAGATCTCTCTGCCTAGAGGAAGGCAGGGGAACAGCCACATCTTTGCTGTACTCTTGGTGAATTCAGAACGACTCCTTGGCCCTGTTGAGTCTGCAGTTTATTCAGCTACATTGTTTTTTCAACCATAGGAGCTGTTATTCTCATCTTCTTTTACCAACTTGTGAGGCACATGAAAGGCAGAATGTTCAAGTTTTCACAGTCTAGTCTCTCAAGATGCACCCAAAAGTCTCACATTGAGACATCCACCCAACTTCCATACTGTACTTCAGTGTACAGTAGCCAAAAACCAAGCCAGATGCAAGTTCTACAGAGAGAAACCCAGAAAAGCTGCATACGGACCTTCACACAACTGTGACTGTAGAAAAACTACCTTTTTGTCAAAAGGGGTGCTATTTCAAGTAGGACAAACCTAGTTTTCCCAGAGTATATTACCAGCTCGCACAGTTGTTGTTCCTCCTCACATCCCCTCCTTCTAAATACCACTAAATCACACCAAGCACAGACAGAGCAATGGCATATAGGCATCCAAAAAACCTCTGAGAAAACCAGGAAAGAATTTGCAACCCAATTTCAGACATGCAGAAGAGTTAGTTAAAGGGCAGTAGGAAGTCCTTCCAAAAGGACTCGTGTCAGGGTTTTAATAAAGTTGCTCTCTAGTTGGGGACTAGAAAGAACACATTGACAGAGTAACTACAGCTGCCAATTATCACCAAAACCACTGTTTTAGGAAATGCACTTCTTCCTACAGCATGACTCAGTAATTTGCTAATTCTCAAGGTGACCCAACATATCTGCAGCTGTGCCTCCATCCTCCTTTCCATGAGAGAAAACAGAGAGCCTGCACAGCCACAACATCCTTCAGGGCAAACCACCCCAGTGCCTATTCAGACTAGGACAACCTCTCCTCATTTCAGCTGGAGACTACAGCAGCTGTCCCAATAAAGCAGCACCTGCACCAGCTGCACACGGAGGACACACAGCAGCTAACTCATGACGGCCACATGTCCTCCTACGGTGACAGCAGGCATCATCACCCTATTTCTCCGTTCTCCTTGACACTGCAGCAATGCCCCCACTTCAGAGCAAAGCAATAAACACGGAATTCAGCTGTGCTTCCAGTGCTCCTCTTCCTCCTTGTCTTGGAAGATCACAATCTTGGCTAGAGAAAGAACAGTTTCTGTGAGCAGCCATTGGCCACATACAGTGGCCTGCTGCTGCCTGCGCTCGCACCAAACGGTGACAGAGGACATTTGCACTGCAGTTCTCTGGATGTTCGAGGACTGTGGGAAGATCTGCTGTTTACAGCTTGTGGTTTCAGCTGATAAGCTGGCATTTGGCTCAAGCACTGCAAGCTTCCACGTTTGAAATAATGCAAAACAAGCCCAAGTGGCCACCAAGACTTCCGTGATGCACCACAAGTCAGCAGGCAACTGATAATGCAGTAATACATCCAAAACCAGTGTTAGAAAGTCAAAGGAGGTTTGCGTGTCCTGTGTCAGCTATATCTTTAACAGGCAAAGCATTTCTCCAGCTGAAAGGAAGACCCGGGCCTTCGTTATTTGTATGTAAAGCTGTAACTTATCCAAGGCACGGCTGCTGCACTTCAAGCCCGTGCACACAGGAGTCCTGACATGCTCTGGCATTACGCTGCCAGTAGCAGTGCTGGTTTACTGGCGTCTCACACAATCAGACATCCAGCTACTCTGCCATATGTCCACACACAAGTTCTGTGCTGGCTGCAGCAGAGGTTATGGGGAGCACAGTCGCAAGCCCAGCAATCGGCCAGCTTGTTGCAGGGCTGTTCTGCCTACAGGTCTGACACCTGGGAGCAGCTGCAGAAGCTCAGCACTTGATGTCCTCCTACTACCCTTGAGGGAAGGAAGCACCTTTGGCAGCCTTCTAAACTAGTCACCTCATCCTAAACTCACACCTCTTGCACGCTACAATTATTTTCATGGCCCACCTTATCAATTCTCAGTCAGGCACAGGACTTGCCCTTTCCAATGACTTTTCCAAGTATGGATTTGAAAACTCCCTTGGCCTGATCTGTTGCCCTTTCTATCGCCTTATCCCTACTTAAAGGCCACGCAGGCAGTGGCAGACTCATGGCAGAAACTGTCTTTCCCCAGCGTGGCTCCTATGACCAGAGATCGAAGTACAGAGAAAAGTTAGAGCAGCGTAGCACTGAAAACACCCTGCTAACAGCCTGCGCTGCACTTCCACAGCGCTCCTGTATTTCGGGGATGCCAGCCGAACGCAGCAGCCATCCCCTCCGGCCACCGCTACTGTCACCCTCTCCATAGGGAAGGAAGGAGAGAAGGAGGGAGGAGCGCGGCCCGGGACCGAGGAGGGGGCCGAGCGGCAGGAGCAGGCGGGCTCCTCACAACTTCGGCGCCGCTCCGCCGCTCCCGGCAGGGCTCCTCTCCCGGGGCCGCCGTGCCGGGAGCGGCCGCGGCTCCGGGG
>VWZN01004362.1:163630-174697 GCA_013396955.1 Regulus satrapa | reverse complement strand
GCCCGGCACGGCACGGCACGGCACGGGCACTGCAGCACAGCTGCCGCTGCACCCCACGCACCGCAGGGCTGGCCGCGCTCTCCCGCCTGCCCGGCCTCGATCTGCCTGCCCCGGCACGATGCGGGGTCAGCGGAAGCCTCCCGAAATATTTCCCGAGCTGAGCACCTGTGGTGCCGTGCCTGGCCTCGCCCTGCCCGTGTGACACGGCCTCTCTCGCGGAGCCCCGCGCACCGTGGGCTCGGGCGAGGCCGGAGTGTAGAGACCCCTCCGACACGGCACACACACCCCGCCGCTGGCCGAGGGCACACAGCTCCGCTGCCTCCTGTCCCACCTCCAGCCGCGTCCCTCACGCCGCTGCCCGGGGCTTTTCCCTCCCACCCAGGGGGGGAAGGTGGGACAGTGCAGGCTGCGGGAGGCTGAAGCTGTGAAATAGCTCATGGTTGAGATGTATGGCCTCAAGCGGCTGGAGGGGCCGAGGAACAGCGGCCATTCGGTGTAAGGCGTGGGTCAATTAAAATTAGTGGCAATTCGGTGTAAGGCGTGGGTCAATTAAAATTAGTGGCAATTCGGTGTAAGGTCTGGGTCAATTAAAAAGAGATAACCAGTTGAGGTATAGAGGACTGCTATTTTTTAAGGGAGCCCTTTGCAACTTTCAGTACCAACATTTTTTTTTTTTTTTTTTCTAGAAAACAAGCCTTTTGTACCAGTTATTTGACAATGACCTTAGTTCAAGCAGTAAGAAACCTTCTTTAGGTGAGGGTTTCTGGAGATCTGCATCCAGCTGAGTAATTAAGATCTAGTAGCACAGGGGGGTAGTCTTAACGCTGCCTTTCCTTTCTCTCCTGGACTGTGAAATAGGTCATACCCAAATCCAGCCCCGACTGCTGAAGATCTCCAAGCGGTACCACCTGCCAGGCTGCAGCCACGCTCCTCTCATCACTCCTTTGCTTTACTTGCCACACACCTTGCCGATGGCAGAGGCAGCCTCCAGGAGCCCAGTCTGCCAAATCCTGGCACGCCTTACGCTGGGCTTCCCTTTGCTGGTCTGCTCCTGCAGACCGCCCATTGTAAACTCCATGGATTTACAAGTACTCAGCAATTTTTCTTTATCATCCCATTCCACATTTCCAAACCCTGCTTCAGAGTTTGGAAAGAGCTCGTGCAAGGAGCCACCTCAATTGTAACAGGTAGGCAGAACCCGGAGTGTTGCCACAGCCTGACCATGGTGCCATGCGAGGGCAGTTACTGCCGCTTCAAAGGTCCCATTTAGCAACAAGACACACCTGTATGACACCAACCTCCTGATGCAAAGAACTCTCCATCCTGAGATGCCTGCGGCTGCACTTTCTGACCTTTCATCTATCCTATGGGAAACAAGACCAAAGACATTCAATGAAAATTTGCTGTGATAGGTTTATCCCTTTTATTAGTTTAATAAAAACAAATGTTTGCTACATTTCTGGTTGTTAAATATATATACACAAAATAGCTTTTCACTCAAAAATACATACTTAATAGGAATCAAAGGTTTCTGTTCACAATCTATTTGTGGAGAACAAATGCATAGTGGCATTCAAATTTCACTGGATTCAAGAACACACTGTGTGCACTGATGTCGATTAAAGGCATGAAACTATCATACGCTTTGCAATGAAAAATTAGCCAAGTCACGGTCTTACTGACTGACCTATAGCTTTACAGTTGATTTTTAGATATTAATCTTTATTATAGGCAGTGGTATCAGGCCTAATAGGATGGAACATGTCAGAGGATGTTGTCCCATTCCACAAAAGGAAGCATCCATATTACAAAAAGGTGCAAAATGCTGGCATAATTTCTCTTGTTCCATATCAGCTTTTCCTTAATTTGTAACCTATTTTAATTTGCATATAGAATCTTGGCATTTTTGCATAAACACTTGTGTGCTGGAAAGAAACTATATTATTACAGCAAAAGCAAAGAACAGAGATAATCAGAGGGAGGTTGAGTGCCACTCCTCGTTGGGATCATAGTGCAACTGTTAGACAGAACATGTGCTTGCTGTGGCCATATTTTCTTCTATTGGCTGTCAAGGCAGTTCTAATCTGTTCAGTTTAAATAATACACAAATGAGACACTTCTGATCCTCACTCTTTTGTCTTCCAGAGGACAGGTGGGTATGGCACAAGCATCTGGAAAGAGAAAAGGTAGAAAAGAGATCTACTACAAGTCGAAGACAACATAAGAGCTGAAGCAAAGGATGGAAGGTAACAGTGGTCACCAGAGTCCCCAGGGGTTGAGAACAGGAGTGGGCAGCTGGACAGTGCATGCAGAGGCTGAAGGAACGGAAATGAGCACTGGGCAACCTGCTGAGGGGAGCAGGCAACTTCCTACTGGACATTCACGTAAGCTGCACTGCAGTTACCAAGGGGATGCTGCCAATTGCAAATGGGTCAGAAATAGGGAAGGAAGTACGTGGGTGCTACGAAAGATTTGCTGGCCTGTGTCAGAGCCTACCCATCTTTTATCGTAACATCTCCTGACCACTGCACTGCAGTTGTGCTGCTCCTGAGACCTCTTATCTGAACAACCTTGCTGCAGGTCAGGACAGAACCTGCCCCGCTGTTCTCTCAGGGGGACTGATAAACCCCTTGACAGAGAAGCACGGACATAGAAAGGCAGTCCTCTAGGTTTTTTTGTGTTAAAAAAAAAAATCATACTGTTATTCAAAAGTGTTGCTATTTTTTATACTACCCTGCTTGGAGAGAAAGGCAGTCCTCCAAGAGGCTTATAGTCTACATTTAGAAGATGAGTCACAGGCAGGGAAAGGGACTCACTGGAAGGGAAAGAATTATAGAAAGGTCAAATGAGGGGGTTTGCATCTCTTGCTTATGGGCATCACACATTCCTGAGCAACAGGCATATTCCCCTTTCCAGGGTTAATCCCAGTATTCTCATGAGCTTTGCAGGTCTGTTCCCATTTGCCATAAGCTGCTGCAAATCCCAAAGGAGCCCCCAGTCGGCTGAGCTGATGGAACAGACAGGCATTTTGAGTGTACTCACACATCAACATGCATACACATATGAGGATACCTTGCCGAGGCCCCCGAGATCCGTATTTCCACAGCCTCTCTTATCAGTTCAGGCGTGTAGTCGGTTCCAGATGACTGCAGATGCAATCTGGGTCAGGGCGGTGATGCAAGCCTCGGTCAACCCACAGCTTGGCTACATTGCTCCATCATATGGATCGGGGCCAAGCTGTACAGCAGATCACAACAGAGGCAAGAGGGAAAAGGAAAAGGAGAGCTAAAGGAGTAGGGACATGCATGATTAAAAAATGCCAACAACAAGGAACACAAAATAAAGACACAGAGCTACATAGACGACAACATCAAAAGGAGACAAAGAAAACAAAAATATAGCACAGGAGCAATGAAACACAATGAATAGGGGATAAAAGAGGAAGAAATATTCGATTTTTATTATGAAGTTTTTCTGTGACACTGCTGCCACAAGCACCTCACAACCAATACACATCTCAGTGAGACCACACCCCTGTGTCTCCCTCCTGCCCCGCTCTCTCCGTACCTGAGGAAAACACTTCTCCCTACAAGCCCATAGGTGGGAACCCAAGTCAGTCACTCCCTGTCCCCACAGTGAGACCTGTGGCTCAGGCGTCTCAGCACTCGGGAAGCCTCAGCACTGGGATCCACTTCTCATCCCAGCCTGCCCAGTGCTGCCAGAAATGCTGTCTGCTCTGCAGCAACCCTGAGATGGGGAACGGGGACTGCTGGTTATCTGGGATGTGTCACTTTTTTTCCTGCCACTGAGCAGTGTAGTCATTTGTTTCATTAAATGGCATTCTTGTACCCAGCACTAATTTTATCCCCTTACAAATATGTTTTTCACTCTAGCAACTCAGGATCGGCTCTCCCCCCTGTACAGTCATTCTGCTCTCATGCCTCTCTTACCATTACTCACATTTATTGCAGTGAGGCCAGATTCAATAAAGGGCCTGGCTGCTGCGGTGCTGAGCACTGCAGTGTGTTTTTTCCTAAATCCACAGCCCCAAATTAAGACACCCTGCCCCAGTGCACACTGAAGGCAAAAATTAGAATACCTAAGAGTGCAATCTTCATTGTCCATTCTATTCAGATCTCTACAAGAACCATTCAGAAATGCCAACAAATCTCTCAATACACCTCATCAACTGCTGAGTTCATCATAATGATGGGGTGAGGCAAGATACCTTGGGTGGAATTCCAGGTCTTCAGCCTTCCCTTAGGCACACACTCCATCTCCTTTCAGGAGCCATGGTACCCCTCAGAATCCATACACTATAGCACTCATCCAGGAAGTCAGGTTTCCCTCCTCTGCCTGAAAGGGTAGAAAAGTGCTTTAACAGCATGGCCCAGGTGTTCAGGGTGAGGTGATTTTGGTTTGCTGTCGCACAAGCACACAGAATCACAGAATTTACAGAATATTACAGAACCATAGAATGGCCTGAGTTGAAAGGGACCTTAAAGATCATCTACTTTCGACTCTCTTGCCACGGGCAAGGATGCCCTTCACAAGGCCAGGGTTCTCAGAGCCCCATCCAAGATGGTCTTGGACATTCAAAGAGATGGAGCATCTACAACTTCTCTGGGCAACCTATTATTCCAGCACCTCACCACCCTCAGTAAAGAACTTCTTCTCAGTAACAGTTTTTCTTTTGGCTGAAATGATGGGAGGGAAAGCCAGTGGGACCGGAGGAGCTGGGGCAGACATTCTCGGCCCCCTCCTGTGCGTACATTTTCAGCATATGTTAACATGGTGTATTTGGGCAGCTCTAGAAGCATGCATTTATGGGACCCTCTTCCCTCCTGGCATGCCACAAATGAAGCAGGTGCTGGGGGATCGATCCATGGTTCATTCTTGGGCTTTGCCAGCTGGCTCTTGCTATCAGCTCCTACAGCGCAGGACTCCTGTGGGTCTAAAATAAGGCACCTCGAGCTGATCAGCCCCGCTCTGCAGAGCTTGCAGGAAACAAGAGAGCCAGAGAACAGCAGGCTGAGAGAAAGGGATGGAACTGGTAGCTTAAAGTGCCATAATAAATAACCAGCTAAGCAAAAACTTTGATTGATGCGTCGCTCATCTGCAATTGGACGCTTTTGGGTATAGTTTCTATGAGAAGGGCAGAAACTTGTAAACACGAGGCAGCTGCAAAACACAAGTCTTAGCTTTGAAACTGAGTCAGTCAGGCCTTTTAGGTTACCACACCGTGCAACAGCTATGCACCCTTTGTTTCTCAAATAAACTTTGGGCATCAGCAACCTGGCCTGCTTCAGGGAATAAAGTCCCACATTTCTCAACAACATAACACTCCAGGCAAATGTAGCAATGGAAGACAAACAGAACGTAAAGCCAAAGAGCAGCTGGCATATTAAAGAGTTGAGCCTATAGACTGCAAATTTAACATGCCATGCAGATGTACGCAGCTCCTTATGAGAAGGTCTGCTCAGTTTCCCTTACCATATAAATGGGGACAATATAAATGGTACTACAAACTTCTAGTACTTGATACAGGGATTTTTCACTTTTACCTACTATGGATTGATGAGTCCGTCTCCTGTTAAAAAATTCAAAATTCCTCTTTTTGTTGCCATTCCCTGTTTAGAGTCCTTAAAAGTGATTGCAGTGGTGAGCTCCAGATCCTCTTATTATGCAAACCAAGGAAAGGCTTAGGAGGACATGCATATAAAGTGGGGGGTTGGATTTTATAATCACCGGCAACATTGGAAATCAAGCACTACTCAAAAAAAAAAATAAAATCTAATAGCTGTGCATGCTGCAAATCCAAATGCAGCATGTGTTTACTGGAGACATAATATGGCCATAGCAACAGATGACCCTTTTTCAATCCTACAACCCGCTGAAAAAATATTGATTTAGACATGAAAATATCATCTGTAGAAATGAAATGCTGTGTGTTCATTGTTTGATCCTTGATGACTCTTCTACCTAGTTTTGTAACTGTAGATAAGTGATACAGATACTTGTCCACATCAAATGAACAAAGTTCAGGAAAGCATGGCACTTACACCACTGCCAACACTCAGTGTTCACCTCGCATGATACCTTCACTTTCAGACCCAGATGATGGACTACATTTGGTAATAAATCTCCATCTTCTCATCCTTTTTTAAAAATCTGTAGTCCTCAAGTGTCTCCTTAAAGATCCACACACCAGACGGTTCTGGCGACCCTGCCAAAACTCAGTACTTGTAGAAGACTTTGTTTTGGCTACTCCCAGTATTTCATAAACATGAATTCCATGGTGAGTGCCTTGTATTATTCCTAGAGGAAATGGGAGGGCAGAAAGTTCAGCTAGGACTCTACCTGGGATAGAAGTTGCGAATGAGGGAAAAAAAGTATCTCAGATTGCTATCTTTAAATCCCAGTTTTGCATCTGTATATTTTTAATCAAGTTCCCCATATTTCTTTAAAATGTTTGGCTTTCAGACTTCCTAAAAACTTTTACCATTGCAATTTTTGTCATTTTACCATCGCAGTTTTAACCATTGAGACTGGCATTTCAAAACCACCATTGTTTAAAGACAATGTAGGACCAAAGACACGATAATAATGTTTCCATTCAGAAGGCCATCTATTCAAGGTGTGTAAAATGCTATCCCCCCTCTGGAGACTTCAGTGGAAATCTGAAGATTTACAGCAGCAATGGCCTGGCCCCAAAGTCTTCCTACAAAAAAGAATTAAAACCAAACAATGAGCAATTTCAAAAAAAACCAACCCAAAATATGCTGCCACAGGCTTCAGTGGACCCTTCCTTTCTGAGTCTATGGCTACCAAGCCAAGCCCTGCCGTTCTCTGATTCTCTTCAGTGTGTAGGTTCCCAGTGCTTCTAAATATTGATTCTCTGTCACTTCTACTCATCAGCCAGCACCTGCAGCAATGCAGGTGTACATTTATACATGCAGGTGTGTGAGCATACACTTGTATGCATTCCCCCCAAATATGGTTATATAAAACCAGCCAAAGAATGGATTTGGCCTGCTCTTAGTGACAGCAGTAACACTTAATACTAAAATATGAGCTGTTTTGCTTTTATTATCGAGTCACACAAATGTCATTATCACCTTATCACATGAATACTGCTCACTTGCATGACTTTGCTCCCCCAGTCAGTGTTATTTCAAGAGGCATAATACAGCACAAGAGAAACACGTGACACTAGGGGAAGTGCCTCTTTTAATGGCAAAAAACCTTGTAGGATGACATGGGCAAATCAGGTCGATTTTTTTTTTTTTTTTCTGAAGGCCTCACACAGTGTTCCTATCATTTCAATGGGAAGTCCACGACTTCCTTTCAATTCAAAAAGGTTAAGAGAAGAACAAGAGAATGAACCTGCTATGAATAGGATTTACTTTCTTCAAAGAATCAGACTCATGACTGGAAGAGGAAAATAACTTTCAGGAATCTGGGTTAAATAACAACCAAGCACGTATCATTCCACACTTGTACCATTGCTTGTGGTCACTCCTCTGCCCTGAAAGCTTCAAGATAAATGTCTGTAGCTCAAATCCCACTTTACAGGGAAAAGTACAAGAAACCATTTAGAAATAATACTTCTTTTTGGATCTTTATTCCTAGTCTTTCATACTGTCTCATAACAAATGAACCTTCCATTTTCATGACTTGTTCACCTCTAGGCATATGAAGGAAGTTTAATTCTTATAATCAATTCACTTCTCTGCTTCAGCAACTACTGAAAGTGCCAGTGGTAGCACTTAATGCATAAATTGATGATTGGATTGATTCTATCACTTAGTTTTCTATTGACCACTGAAGAGGAAGTCACCTCCTTAAAACATATTATTTCTCTTTGAATAACCTGCTACAGCTGTGGACTGAAAAATAAAATTAAAATGGATGACTGAGCAATGATTTCCTAACTCCCTGCCCTGTGGAGATTTTCCAAAAGCCAAAATGCCAAGTAAAAATCTAAACTGCCTGCCTAAAGGACAGCAGCCTTGCTGAAAAGAAATGTTCTTTAATCTTTAGGTTCTTCTGTTAATTATTCAGTACTGCACTAAGTACTATATATAAAAACTGCAATCCAAAAGGCAGGAAAAGACTCAAGATCTCAGGTAATATCCCCAGGAAGCTGAGTAGACATACATTTTAGAATTCAATATTGTCTTAGGCCTAGATGCCTAAAAACTTACCTAAAAATATCAAGACTACAAGTAGCCCACTCAGGCACAAAAAGTCAAGTTAGCACCTAATGAATCCAGCCATAGTGTCCAAACCAAACACAGTTCAGAGCAAACACAACCAGACTACTCTGCTGCTATTAAGAGGCATAAAAGGAAATAAATTTGACAAAGAACAGCAGCACTTTTAAAAGCAGACCCACTGTAAATTACCATATCTCAGAATCCAATGATACACAGGACTGCAGTATTATGGGAGGGGATCGGCACAATTCCTGAGTCAAATTTCCCGCTACTATGCAGAACCCAACACTGATGCTCCTTCCTGGATATATCCAACTTCCTTCTAAAAGAAATTTAAACTTGTTTCTAATTTGAAACCACTCCAGAATATCATCAGTCTGATAGTTAGAGCTCTTCCTGCAATTTCCAGCAGAGTCTACCCATTATCCCTTTTACACACATTTGTTTTGCTTTATTCTAATCTTGAGCCATAATCATTTTCTTTCCTTACATAACAGTGTCATTGTCACTTCTGTTAAGCCTCTCTCTATTCCTCTTAACATCCATGTGGTCTTTTTTTGCATCTGTTCCATCCATCTGTTTGAACCCATTTGTCTGAATGTGGGTGATAGTTGAGCTCCAGACAAGGTCTTACTAATGCCATGTACTTTGACAGTAATATTTTCTATACATACAGGAAATCCATCCCAAAACACTTTCTAGGACATTATCTTTTTTTAAACTATTATTTTCAGCCATTTTACACACTATCATCCAGCTGCTGACTATTACACCAACTACCAACCTGTCACCGAAGCGAACTCTTCTAGAATAAATTGTGATCAGTTTCTATTTGCATCACTAAATCTCATCTAATTGTATTAATCTCGGTTTTTAATTCATCCTGTCAGCACATAGATTTTCAATCCTTCTATCAATACAGTCCACCGGTTTTGTGTCGAAAGATTTTATAATTGTTGTACTTTTTCACTAGTGTCACTAAGGAAAGAATTCCAATAGTCCTCAAAAACTCCAGTTTGCAGCCTTCTTTCCATCAGTATAGTTAGTGTCTTTCCCCCTATTATCTGTCAGTTCATTCCAAAGTCACCTTACAATGCAATTAATCAAAATTTTCTGTTTTACATTATTTCCTCACATTTTACAGTATCAAAGTTTCCTCACAATGGAACGTAAGGTAACAAGGTAGTCTGGCACAGGTTTTTTTGTTGTTTGGGTTTTTTGTTGTTTGGGGGTTTTGGGGTTTTTTTTGTTTGTTTTGTTTTGTTTTTCTAGAACTGCTACATTTCATCCCACCTTTAATTTCTCTGTGATGTTATTTTGCCCTTCAAAAATTGTCCTACAGCTAAGAGTACAATGGCTGCCAGATTAGATCATCTCTATTACTAATCCTGTCTTTTCTTTGGGCAACCTCAGCTATTTGACCCTCTTTACGCGTAGCTTCCACTGCTAATACAGTAAAGTATTTGCAGGTAGATTGTACATTTCTGGAGATATTTTGTATTTATTGTGCTAAAGCACAACTGCAGTGCTAATGCATTGCCACTGAAACAAGAAAACAGAATCCAGGAAAACCTTCAATTGCAAAATTGGAAAAGCAATGGCTGGAATGGGAACAGACTAGGGGCATACACTAACAAGTATAAAACACATTGTAACAGATTAATCGTGTTTCCCTTGCCTTGATCTTTTCTGCTTTATTTTGTTGTGGATTTGCTGATTTTGTATCTCAAGCCATCTTCACCAGCTTCACTCTACAAGCCCAAACCACCAGAGGTTGTAACGCTGGCACTGAAGGCACTTATCTCTTTTCTGTGGCTACTCAACGATTTCTTTTATAAGCAAAACAGGTTTTTTTCCTCCTTTAGAACAATACCTTTCCTTGAAAAAACCCATATATTTCACACTTCTTTGTTTTCTTTCTTCTGAGAACCATCTATGTATACTTTAAGAACAGTATTTCAGGTGGTATTGTTGGCACAGTCTGATGTGCTTTCTGAGACAAAAATATTTGTAGAGTTCCTCACATAATTCTAGCAGAAACTGAGCAATAGAAAGCAAGCCTACTATGGCCCACTTCCTTTTCATGTTGTTATTTGAGCTCAGCAGTGTAATTTTCTTCACTATTTATTAGTTAACAAATAAATTCGTCTTCTTCTGACTCTCAGGAGGATTACTATTAGCAAGGAAAATAAGCTAACAAGGATCTTTCCATTCCCAAGTATAAGCATGCTGAGCCCCAAGTTCAGCTGACTGCGGATGCATGACACCACTGTATTTCAATGTCTGCTTAAAAAACCTAAGGAGGGAAACAAAGACACATAAACAAAATTCACTAAATTCACTTCTGACTCATTTATTGTCATTCCTTTGATACATACAGTAAGTTATCTCTACTTAATTAACAAGTTACCTTAAAACATCAGAAGGTCTAACAGGAACTGACTTTCCACTTCTGGCATAAATTAAATTAAATTAACATGGAACGTTAGTTGCCTCCTTTTTCCTCCCTCCCCAGCTTTGCCCGGAGAGAAAATACCCCTATACTAGGTAAACCACCAAATCCTGTTTGCTCCCTGGGTTTGTCACATAACTTCAACGTGCTTCAGCACCTCCACGCACCGTCATTCTTCCACTTCACCTTTTAAAAACCCAAAGTAAAAAAAAACCCAAAAAAGCCCAACTCGGAGATAAAGCCGTTCGGTGCCCTCTTGCGATGTGCCATCCCCCCCCCGCTACCCGCGCAAGCTGAGCGGCGGCGGAGGCCGCGGGAAGGCACGCAGCGGCCCCGGGGCTGGGCGCGGAGCCCGGCGCGGAGCGGAGGCGAAGCCCCGCGCCCCTCAGCCCCTGA
>VWZN01004362.1:114431-163324 GCA_013396955.1 Regulus satrapa | reverse complement strand
GACATTGTGGCGGGCTCCTGTGCTCCCGCAGTGTGGCTTTTGGTCCCAGCCGCAGCTGTTTGTTACTGGCATTAACCGCGCGCTCCCTGCGAGATAACTAAAGGCAGGTGAAATACCTTATTCTAGCTGGTGAGGCTTTAAAAAAACACCTTTATGTTTGAGGAGGGAAACTGTAATAAAGTAACTAAAAAATAGCTTGACGACCCCCAGAAAACTTTGGGACCAAGTTAGTAGGAAATGCCAGGCAATCCTGTAGTGAAACTAACGCCAAAATCAGTCACACGCTCACGTTCTGTCCTCCTTCCCATACCCCCTTCTTAGAGGTGCTCACTATACGTGTTACTAACACACACGGCACTTTTTCAGCTCCTCTCTTAAAATAAGTAGCAAACAATGTGCATGCAACTACCCTGCTGGGAGCTAAAAAATATCCCGGAGAGTCAGAATCAATTTATAAAGTCAGCGAGGGACAGGGGCAGATAGCACGGGCTCAGGCAAAAGCAGCACCTCAAGGTAAAAACCCTCTGGGTCTCACCCGGCCCCCTCCGGCATCGCACCCCGAAACAGCCCCTGCACACACGCACAGCTCATCCCCTCTCCTTCTGTTTTATTTGCATTTTTTAAAAAATGAAAGCCTCACACAGCAAATAAAAGTCAAATAGCTCTAATTTGTAGTGCTACAGACTGTAACATGCTCAGACGTGTAACTGCCTGACAGACTACACAGAAATCTGGCTTAGGCTCCAACCTCTGAAACAAATGCAAATATCCAGAAACATTCTGCTATTTCTCCAGTATTAAATTACAAGTAAAGCAAACCTACTGCCAGATTTTTTTTCATACAAATACGTCTTAAAAAAAAAATCACTACAAATTTATTATTTATTTCAAACTATAAAACAACACAGAGGAAAGAAATACATATACGTTTTCCTTTTTAGAAAAAAAAAACCCAACCAACAATTATCCGTGAGAAAAGCACACACATAGCTCCTTTTTTAAAGTTAATTTTTTAATACCCTGTGCCCCTGAAATCACCCTACAAGCCCATAGATTTATCTAGAGAAAACACAATTGGAAAACCTTTTTATGCTGCACTGGTTTTGGAGACTTACAGGAGGTTTTTAAAGACAATTCACAGCCATACTATTTCAAACAGCACGAATATAATTATTTAGAATTTATTCTTTAATACAGCAATTTTTTCTTTGTTATATTTTTCAGAATTTCCTGGAGAAACACTAACAGTCCCCATCTAGCTTAGCGCACCTACACTGTTACCTCTTTCTCTACATTTTTCTTTACAAATCAACCACAAACATTTTCTAAGTGTTTACATGTATATAACAAAGTAGGGAGAAGGACAATACCACAAGAGAAAGGCTCAAAACTAAACTGAAGGTGTAAATGACCTCCTGCCATGTTCCAGACGTACCTACAAAATCCCTGCTCACTGGTACAGGATTATACATTCCATTATAAGTTCAGCCTTTTTATATTTTGTACTATTTTAGCATCCTAAATTTATAGATTTTTAAAATTGGCATGTTAAAAGGGCTTTATTTAAGAATTTCAATGAAAATAGTGTTATGTTTTGTCATATTACCATAATCCTTCTTTTTAAATCACTTAGAATTTCAGTATAACCTAATTAAGTAATTTTAAGTAAGTCTTAACCCAAATACATAGATCTAATAAAAATGTATTTTGCAAACAGGGAAAATATACTTCTAAAATGGATTCCTCAGGTATGAACAAAGATGCTGAAACATTTCCTCCCTACTAACTTTGAGATCTGCACTATTTCACAGCACTTACATTTAAAATCAAAATACTTATAAGAAAACAAATTTCACCAAATATCTAGCATAATGTTTCATTCCAATTGTATTTATTTATTCCTTTTATATTTGAAAGAAATCCTTCTATTTTCCTTGAGGAGAGAGAATAGGGAAAGAAAAATACTTTAAAATCCTGACTACCTATCTGCACATACTGTTTATTTCAAAACTCTTCTAACAGCAGTTTATACTTTATTTTAGATAATATATATTATTTTGCCTTAGAAATATTATTATTTAGATTTTTGCCTTTTCAAAGGCTACAGAACAACATTATAGATTTTAGAGACTTCTAATCATTTTTAATCTCTCACTTTTTTCAATGCTACAGACATCACATTTGGTAAATAGAATTTACATTTTTCTCTTGCCTTAATTATCAGAGTTGAATCAACAATTCAAACCAGGGAGAACAAGTGACGTACCATAACACAATAGCAACTCCAACACTTTAACACAGCTCCTCTATCTATTGCTATATAAAAAGCTTACACAAAGTATAAAATACCTCAGAAATACAGACTCTTTCCTGATCAGAAAATTTTACTTATTGACTAATTTGACCTCAAGCAACGGCATTTTTCTCAAAAAGCATCCTATCTAGAGCTTTATGTCATTTACTGACTCTTGCTTAATTAACCATCATGCTTTAAAACCAAGTCTCGGCCCCTCAGCTCAATCAAAACAGACCACTTTTAACTGCTACCACATCACATATATTTGTCAACACAATTAAACCACATACTATTAGAAAGAACTATTTTTTTCTAGCCCTGTCTTTGACCAACCAGAGATTGTAGCACCTACTTCCAATTTATTAGCAATTCTAATATGAAGCAAACCGAAACACACGGCGCAGTTCACAAACACATTGGTCTTTCTGTAATATCCTAATATTTCCACTTTTAGAGGGAAAATCCAGTATACCACTGTCAGCAAACTCGGACTCCTGCAACCCATCAGATGCATCGGACATCAGAAGGACTTGGCATGAACTTCCCTCCCTCACAACACTTTGCCTCCTCACCTCTCTCAAAATAAAACAGAAGTGCCTATGTTTGTCTGAAACGTCAATAAACACCAAATCCTAAAAGGCCAAAAGGTCGGGTATTATTTAATCTGAACAGAAAAGTTACTTTTTCTCACAAGCCATGAGTAAGAGCGGGTTACCTGAGGAGAGATGCCCATGTCCCTCCGACGTCCGTCCTTCCGTCCCAGTACAGGGGCTGTGCCACGCTCTCTGTAATGTGAGATGGAGTAGATTAAAATTATTGCATACCCAGGCACATTTTTTACACATTCAAATTATCTGGCCCTCAAAAAGCTTTATATCTTTTTGGTCTGAAAAGCATTTGAAAAATTCCTATTACATTCTAGTCTGAGTCCTCAAAATTGGTTTGGTAAGTCAGGTACACATGTCAAAAATTAGTTCCATACATTGTCAGCTGAAGTAGCAGGTTCCCCAGGCCTGGTTTTCAGCTCTTAGAGGCCTCTATATCACTTCATGCTCTATCTCATTAGCAACATTTAATCTGCAAGTGGTATGATCTTATATTAATAAATAAAAAAAATTTAAAAGTATTTTGCATGCATTGATTTATTTTTTTAAAGCCTATTACATGATGGACAAAGTCCTGAGGTATTTCTTCCCACAGCAACTTTTCCGTCCTCTGCTTTAAAAGTCGAATACCTTCCCAGATAAAGATGGTCTTTGCTTTACCCATTTTTCTGTGATTTGTATTATTTTGTACTTACTTCTGATGTTGCAGAATTTACATAGGCCTGTAGTTTTGAGACTTCTATCTCCTCCCTCCACCTACGAGGTAGATACCAGCTAAAATCACTGTCTATACACCATTCCCCACCCCGTTTCCCTCTAAACTTTTCCAAACAAATGTGAGAGGGAAAAATGCTGAAGATAATGAGTGCAAATTAAGTGTGCTAAATTAACAAAAAAAAAACCAAACCCAAAAACAAACCAAAACCAAAACAAACAAAAAACTTTGCTTCAGTTTGTCATTTAACAAGCATTATCAACATAAATCATGATCAGAAAGCCTCAGCACTGTAGGGTGTAGTATTCATGACTAAACTGCCTTAAAAAAAAATCTGTCATCTTTTACCCTTTTCCTTCCATGCATTTACCCTCCTCATACTGCTTAGATCTACAGCAGACTGTTGCTGCACAAGTATCTTTACACACAATTTCCTAGACACTGACAAATGTGAACCAAGGAAGAATTTTGCACAAAGTTAACTTATCTAAACCACTTATTTCCTCCATTCTCTCTTTTTGTCTACGGCATCCAATGCTTTTTTTTTTAACCCTCTGCTGTTGTTTTGTTTGGTATTTCCCTTCTTTCCTGTACATTTGTCTCCTGCTGATCCTACTAGATCAGAGATGAAGAACTGAATGTCTGTCTCTCCCCATTGCTACAGTGCCTCTCTTTTTTTTTTTTTTTCCCTTCTTTTTTTTGGTGTTTTATTGATTAAACACATTTTTCCGTAATTTTCATATATTTTAAAAGATACCTTTTCTTTCCCTTCTCTAGAAACTTGCTGATCACAGTCACCAATACTTTTGCAAAGCAAGGTCAATTCTGTCCTGCTCTAGCACATGCTTCTGTCAGAATATTAAGGGTACATGATTTACAAGTCTGTGATGTGAAACACGTGCAAAAGGAAAATGAATGAGAAAGAAAAAGAGGGCAATATGTACAGATACCCCTAAATATCATAAAGAAAAAAAAAAATTGACATTTTTAATTGGTTCTGACTTTTAAAAGAAATACCATAATGAGCAAATGCCTGTCTTAGGGGAAATCTTTATCTAGATCACTAGCAACATTTTTCACACTAATAAAAGTAAAGGAAATGTTAAAATTAAAATTTACTGTTAAGTATCAGCACTTTAGGATTTCTGCATTTCACTCAGCTTAGGAAGGGAGAGTTGCCTGTTGGTTTCACTTTTGTTCTCAGCTAGTTTCACTTTCACACACTGGCAGAATCTTTTATGGTTTTGGTTCAGCAATGTTAAAGACAACATTTACATCTTTAAACAATCCTCATTACACTTTTAATGCAAATAATTCACACCCATCCACTTCCCAGGACACTAAGAAAAAGGAATTTGGGAGCCTAAATATAATGGGTAGCATGCTTCTGAAGGAGCAGCTTTCACCTGTTTCAAGTTGGGTTGTAGTCTGCTCTTTCTTTCCCTGAAATCAATAGGAAAGGTGCCATTCACTTCAGTGATAGCAGGATCAGGCCACTGCATCTGTAATCTGCAAAGAATGCCATATACAGACCAATATATTCCTTTTAACATACAACGTTTGCCTTTACTTATTTTCCTATGCAAACTCAAGGGGGAAAAAAAAAATGCTCCCTGCATTTACCTTTCTGTATGCTTTTAAATTAGCAATAAATACTCTTCCTGACATAGGCCATAGGAAATGAGAGGATGTATGTTCACTTCAGTTTGCATGGGGAACGAAACACTGTGTCTCCCTGCTACCATCTGCGGTAACTCTTTCTCCTCCTGGTGCCAAGTGCAACCTATAAAAAACACTCCAGCCCAGACAGAACCTTTACTCTCTTGCACCAGGACCTTGTCTAACTAAAGTTTCCAAAGCATACAATTGTCTAACCCTCATTTTTTCAGAATAAACTACAATGCTCCAATCAGCTAAACAATCAATAGTGGCACCAAAATCAGCCTGCATTTATATTTTCAAAACCTGTATAGATGATATATTTTCCAAACCTGTATATATGACATATATATGTCATATATTATATAGCATTTATATTTTTCAAACCCTTTTATATTACCTTCCCTGTCTATGGTACAGACTCCAAAACACAGCTCACACATGTGCTGGCAAGCACATATACATACAATGGAATCTTCCTCTAGCTACCAAAGCACGGCAGGCAGGTTCTGCCTTTGTAGACATAAGGGCTCCTGAGACACCGAGACTTAATGGAAAGACTTAGGGACTAATAGGAGCCATGCAACAATCACTTTTCATCTTCTTTCATAGAAATCTGGTGACCCACAAGCACACACAGAAATTGTCACTAGCTGCTTACAGAAATTATTGTCATGTTTACCTGCGAAAAGTCAAATACTAAAAGCTCACATATGCAACTCCTGTGAGAATACTTATGTCACAGTTTTAGTTACACTACAGTATATTTCACCATATGAAATGTGAATAAAAACATGGAATTACATTGTGATCATGTACCCATCTACTTCACATTCACACACTTTCCTACCCCAGTAATCTGAGGTACTGTATATTTGACTTATATTGTCACGTTACATGTCTAGACATGAGCATCTTCCACAGCACAATGCATGACATTGAACATGTCATGAACCTGGAAAAAACCTGTTCCTGCTTTTTTTTTTCCCCTGGATATTACTATATGAAATAGGAATAACTGCTCTCTCAAAGAATTTGTCTTTGCCTCCCTTCTCAACCACATCTCCTCTCCTTTCCCCAGAAGACAGCCTTTTTGTTTCCAAGGTCAGTTCAACATGAGACTTACACTAAATTGCAAGCGCACAAATATACCCCATGTTCAGCAGGGTTATTCACTCATTTAGGTAAACCACACCTTAAGGTGCTTCAGTGCCATACAAAAACAGACCACTGTGACCTGGGTTACAGATAACTTATTTTACTGGAAAGCATGACCACAACACCAACTTTCACATATTCACAACATCTACGTTTGCATCCCAGGGTATCCATCCACATTCCTTGTAAGTGCTGAAGTTCACTCTTTCCTAACAGTAACATCTAAGACTTGTTTGTCCCTAATTTCCTAATGTCCAACCTCGCTGTTGGCA
Organism: Regulus satrapa; assembly: GCA_013396955.1. Taxonomy (NCBI): domain Eukaryota; kingdom Metazoa; phylum Chordata; class Aves; order Passeriformes; family Regulidae; genus Regulus; species Regulus satrapa. The sequence goes on along the minus strand of VWZN01004362.1, from coordinate 156,619 downwards.
GGGTATTTTGGTGGGAGTTAGCTGTTACACAGATTTTACATCAGGCTTTCACCCATGGCTGCATCTGCCCCAGTAATAGTGTCCTGGGAGAAAGACTTTGCTACTGCCACCTTTCCTTGAATTAGCTTTTAGGGCAAAAACCCGAGTCGTATAAATTTCTTTAATATAGGATGAAGCTTAAGTGAACACTCATGAACCAGTAAATACCTATCAGTTAATACTGATGTAATCCGATAAATAATTACAGGAAATATAATGGCCTGTTTCAAAATGGTTCCTTTAAAGGATGTGTTTCATAACTTAGCCTTGTTCTTAAATGCTGTTCTTGGTGCACTCATAGAAATTATTTCCTTCTGAAGCATTCTGGCCTATATTTTACCTGAATTTTATATAAATATTTGCTGTACATTTTTTTTGTGTTTGTAAAACTAGAATAACCAGATAATTTTAGCTGTGTGATTGCCATTTATCTTTTGTCTTCCAATAATAGGGATATTAAGGCCTCACAGCAAGCATTTCAAGGAACCCAAAATACTGCGGGAGCGGTAGGGAGGCCAAAGACAGTTACACGGGAAAGATGATGGAAAGAGGGTTGGTGTTACTTTCAAGATACTTAATGCTATACTAATTCATGAAGTGCAAAGAAGGGAACTCTCCATGAGGTGCCTTTCCTAGCCATGCCAGCAGTTTTGAAAGGCTCTGCAGTCTCTCCTTGGGGTCCCTAAGAAGGTTTGCAGCCCCCTTCTGACAGGTTCTGCTGCAATACAAGAGGTTATCACAAGGACAGTCTGCTCCTCTCCTTTTCCCTTCTGGAAACAAGGAACAGAGTAACTATTAAAAAATACTTGCTTGTGTGTTTGTCTTGGAAGGCACCAGGCATAACACCTGGTGCTATGTAATAGTCACATTATTCATAATCCTTGCAAGTGAAGAGTAACTGTCATGACAGGTAGGTTAAACAGAGGAACAGAGGTGTGAACAGGTCAGACAGCGTCTGTGACACGTGAGTAGAGCACAGCCTAGGATCGCTGGCTTTTCACCTCTCTTTCACTCTAGTTCAGTCTCAAATACACCCAACTTCAGCTGCTTTTGCCTTTTCCTGATCTTTAGGCAGCGCTCTGGTCCTCACTCAATGGGCCGCTCACATGGGACAGACCAAGATGAGCATAGCAATAGCCAGGCTAGCTTGGGGGATGGGGATCCATGGAGAGAATCCCAGTAGTGTTGGAACCCCTCCTTTTGCTTGTGATGGAACAGCATCGTTGTGTTTGCACGACAGGGTTATCTCACGGATACAGGGACTGTTACGACACATGGATTATAAATGCTACCTGGCCCTATTTTAAACACACAAGGTAACACAGCCTCATAGATTTCCAACAGTCTTTTGCAACTTCTAACTAAAGACTGACCGAGCAAGAGATCTAAAACAATACACACACAACATAAGGGAAGAAATACTTTCATTCTTTCCTTAAATTTAAAATAAATATACCAACATCAAAACCTCCTCTGTGGCCCATATACCTTACCACTAATCATTTTTTTGGTAGAGAAACATGAGAGAAAGGTAGCTGCAACTCAGGTTATGACAGAGACTTTGTGCTGCTACGGAATTACACAGGTCCTCTGCCGCTATCAGCAGACCTTCTCTGAGTCCAGGTTAAAGAAATTGCTATCTGCCATTTTCCAAACTGTGCTGTTGGGGAGCTCAACACTCAGTGGGAACTTTGCCTCTGCTAAACGATTTTTTTCTCAAACCATGAGTTGCCAAAGGACAGTGATACTCACAGTGTTAACAAGCCCAGAGTTTGTCAGGAGTATCTCACTTTTGACAGCTGAGGACTGAGAAGCTTCTGCAAGTATCTAGTATAGCCACTGATCTACCAACTACCTTGGCTTGCTGTCAGTAAGTCCAGTCTCCCTGAAAAAGTGACTTTTCAGGCAGCAATTACAATCTGTCATCAAAAAAGGGAAGAATTCAAGACACTGACAGGGAGAGAGGTGAATCAAAAGGAGATCACAGATTGAAAAAGTTCGACAAACATTCTACTAAAGGACGTAATGACATTGCATATAGTAGATTGCAAAATAAGGAAGTGCATATGTTGCCTGCTAACAGGAAAAGGAAATGCACCATATGTTACCTCCCTATGAGATTAAAATAAAAATACATAAAACTTTCCCCAATGATGGGCTGACAGGAAGCAGATTTATCAGACTTGATCAATTAATGGCACATTATTTAGTGACTACCTTTTTGCCACATATTCAGTATCCTGCTATTAAAAAGTAGGTCATGATCCTCACAGTCTGAAAGCATTGGTCCCTCTGAATGAGATATTGGATGAATAGGAAGGAACTACACACCACTCATCTTACCTGGTGGAAGTGCTCAGCTCAGATATGTAAAAATCCTGTGGACTCCACCTGTCTCAAAATGTGTTATGACCTTGGTACCTTTTGGGCTGCATGCAGACAGCTGATGACCTTGCTCTATTTCCCTCTGCCATTTTGAAGAGCTTCAGCTATAAAAACAACCTATTGCCAAACAATCCTTCTGTTTTCTTGTTCTTAGACGGGCTTTTTACACTGCCAAGTCCTTTCCCTACTGTTTCTGGGGGAAGATAGTGTGTGATTTCTCCCACAGCAAATCTTAAATAATTTATTTTACTTCATATTCTACATGTTCATACATATATTCTACATATATTTCTACATCTTATTTGACATTCCAGGGCACCAAGGCAAATGGTGTTCAACTCTGTTAATATTAAATTTTTTCCAAAAGTTAAAAGACCCCTTACTTCTCCCACCCTCTTAACACGGTAGTGTGAAAACAACACCCTCTGGACAAAAAAAGTTTGGCTAGAAATTTGTAGCAGAACAAAGATCATAAACCACCTACTATCAGGAGACTAGCAGAACATCCATTTTTATCCCCAGGAGGACCATCCAAAACTGTACTCTGTCTAGTCCTCAGGAATGCATATTCATGGGTTGTAAACCAAGCTGTGTCCAACTAATCTTGGATATATGGTACACCCATCCCTTTCCTGGGAACCAAGTCAAGTCATTCTCAAGTACCAAAACACACTCATTAGCACTAAGCGAGTGGTTTTTCAACAGTGCAGTTATGGGCATGATGTAACAGTTTAAACGGGATTAAACGAAATTCAGTAGATTTCCATAAAAAGAAAATGCAGTATTCTGGTTTCAGAAATATCACAGGTGTGACTATGATCTTTTCTGATTTAAAAAAAAAAAAAAAAACAAACAAACAAGTGCTTTATAAAAATTGCATCAATGATCCTACAGATTTTTATGAAAAATTAGGCCCTGTCAGTCTTTTCTATGGACATTTCTTACTGTCCTGTATGATTTTTCAGCACCTCAATATTAATGGTGTTTTACAGTATTTTTTAAAAAACTGTAGGACTTCTGGACATAGCTAATAGCAAAATATTATTCTCCAGCTATCCAACCATAGTTAAAATAATCAGATTTCAGAAAAGGGGAGAGAAGAAGAAAAATTTGGCCCAATAGTTATCCACATGGTAATAGATTACAGACCTATCTGTAAACACTGACTGTGGGCCCAAGAACACATTCCTGATAAAAGCAATATGAAGTAGACCCCTCACCTAGGTTAAGGTCAGGAATTTCTGCTCAGGTTTTCTGTCTCTCACATGAATGGTACTGAAGCTGGTCTTACTGTGTTTTGTAAAGAGACCCAGCGAGCTGCCAGAGTATAGACTCAAGAAAAAGAGAAGGTTGGGCAGATTAACTCAAACTTCACTCTGTTGAATTTCTCAAATAAACTGATTGAGGAAAGAACACTGTTATTTGACACAACCTAGCTGAGATTTTTTTTCCCCCTTTTGAACTTTCAGAGCTTGTATGCCATGCAGCTGAAGAATATGATCCATAATTCACTACCGTTACACATCTTTGTGTGACCAGTGAATTCTGAAATTTCAGAAAATGTATACAGGAAAAATCTTGAATTTTAATTAAAATTGGAAGAAGATACATATGTGAAACTCCCACAAATGGTAAGTGATTCTGTCAGCACCTACTTGATTTCTACCAGTTGTTAGTTTAAGGCAGCTGTTAATACCTTCTTGCTTCATGTTACCTCCCACCTCATATGTGTGAGGAATAAATACCCCAGCAGCTACGGTGACACGTTAATGATACAGTCTGTTCTATGCATGATACCTTTTCTTTGGTAAAACAAAATAATTCCTTTCTATTCTTAAAGTTTCCGTTTCTTTTAAACAAGCAGTTAAAATAATCACGATGTCCAAGCCATAAATGCAGAATATTGTACACAAGAATTTGGATAAATACAACCTAATTGAAACCAACTGCACTGTGCACTAGAATGTAGCCAAATAGTTTTTACAAAAACAGGTCTGACCCTAAATTTCTGGAGGACTTGGGTACAGATCTGGAATGGTCCCCATCCAAGAGCTGGGCTGCTCTGAGGGTGGGCAGGCTTGTGTTCCAGCTGGGAAGCTTAGCCTGTACTTCCACCTCAACTCCAGACTCCATCTCAGGATGGAGCTGGGCCGCTGCACAAGCCACTGCCATCACATGAGCCCAATGGTCACTGACAAGCTCTTGGCTGGATTTCTGTACATCACACTGTTTGTATAATTTCACATCTTCACACCTACGATTCTATATTAATTGAAATTTTGTATATTCAGTTAAGCAATTTACAAAGAAGTTTGGTTCCAACCCACTTAAATCCAGATATCCTCATATTCCAACTGCTTTCCTTTTTGCTCCAAACTGATGCCCTTGTGCACATAGAACCGTCTCATCTTAAATCCCTATGTTATGAAATACAGATTTTTTGCATTATTATAGCAGAACAGGGGTGAAGATTACTTAAATGATTGCTTTAAATCTTAAAAGTATGGGGCCTAATTGTTTAAATAACATTCTATATGATAAGTCTAATGACCATTAAAACAAAGATTTAATAACCAAAATTCCAATTGTCAACTGTTATAAATATTGAGGCAAATTAACTGGATTTTTTGAGTGAATTAAATTTAATGAATGGTGTATTTTAGGTTAACAAATTCACAGGAGTAGCAGCATACCCCAAGAATTTGTCTTACAGAAACAGAGGATTTGATATGAGTTAAGAAATTACAGAAACACAGAATTGTTTGAGTTGGAAGGGACCTTAAAGATCAACCAGTTCCAACACCCCTGCCATAGCAGATGAAATTACACTAATCTGAGTTCTATTTTTGCCCTCTACCAAATTAACCAGGGAGAAAAAGGGAAAGAGAAAACTTAAAGTTAATTAAAGGTGTATTAATTAATTTACATCCTGACAGGATGGATTTTTAGAGACCAGAGACAAAGCAATTGGGTCTTCTCATTTGAAATACCTTAACAATGAAAACTGTGGTAAAAATATGGGTCTTAGTAAATAGAACAGAAATCGAGATAACTGTAGCAGAAGAAAAGTACTCAATTTGGAACCTCTAATATAGGTATTCCTATGGTTGTAAGATTACAGTCAGAAGTGAAGAAACTGCATTCCAAATTCTGCCTTGCCTAATCTTATTCAATTATCAGCTGGAGTTTTAAATGTAGGACTTTGTCTTATATTTGTGGTATCTTACAGAAAAAAAAATTAATATTATAAATAAGAGTTTATTGCAATAATGATTTATAGATGAATCTTCATCACTGGAAATTTTAAAATTAATGAATTCCATTGAATCATCTTTTACATATGCCTTATTGTAATGTGAAATATAGAAATATTTTTAAAATTTTGGGGGAATTAAACCAGTAATATTTTGATATTTTAGCAACTTTTGGCATAATTTCAGAAGAGCAAAAAGATTACATAATTAATGTCATAATTAATGATAGGAGGACAAAACATTTACAAAAAGGTAATAGAGGTATATACATTTGTGAATTAATTCCAGAGAATTTACTATTCACCTCTAAAAGTGTTATTTTAAAAATAAAGAACAAAACATATTATTAACATATCAGTTCTGTTTTCCATTTTTGGCTTGCATTATGACTTACAGAGCTCTCTTTCTAATTAATCAAATAGTTAATAACTCAATAATGTTTAAGCTTGCTAATACATGTTTTAAAAGCCCATGATTTCATTGAAGCACATACAATTCACAAATTAAAATTTAAGGTGGTATCTGAGTGGAAACTGTAGTCAAAGAAGTTGAACTTTGTTCCTGACATTTATGTCCTGCCGCTACACTGAGGAAACTCTGAGCTCACTCCCACTTCACATCATACTGTGTACTTACCTTCCATTTAGTTGGGAAAATCTACCTTATTGTACTGATTATAGCACTAACATGGCCACAAACAAATGGCCATTGATTTAAATTTCATATGGAAATCATTCTTTTCCTTTGAAAAAATCACTTTTGTGGTGTTCCTTTCTCCATTGATCAGATATATGCAGTTATTCTTTTCCAAGGTAAATATTTATGTTTACTTAGTACATGAAAACATAATTTTTTAATGTACTTTCAATTAAATTTAAGGAGCTGTCCAGACCTTTGCAAAGCTGAGTTCTGTGGTAGAATTCTCATAATGAATTTTAATGTTATTATTTGAATTTTACTACAGTGCCAAAGCAAAAAAGCTGTTTCCTGTCTTTAAAAAATTGCAGCAGATATTTAGTAACATTTTTATTCAAATACGGACGAGGTAGGGGGGGTTATTAATTTGGTTTTGTTCTTTTAACTCCTTCCCTGCAAAGACTTTAAAACTTCATAAAGTTACTTGTGCAAAATTGCTGCATATTTTCTTCTGTCAGTAATTTCTCTTGATGTCAAAACAAAATCAATATTTATTATTTAAAATAAATTTTAAAAACAACAGGGATATATTGTTTATTATTCTGAAAGCCATAAATGGAAAAAACTCCAAGAATAGTAAGGAGAAACTGAACAGAGAGCTTCCAGATACACAATCAATAGGGGACTTGTAACATACAGTAATTATTACAAGTGCTATTATTTGGATAAAACTTCATGTAGGATATTTATCTAGCTCATTTTTATATCAAATAAGTCTCAGTTAAACTTGCAAACAAATATGGTCTAGCCCTGTCTGCTCAGTCAGTTTAATGAGATATTAACTATCCATAAACAAAAACATTTTATCCCAAAAAGTATATGAAAATAACCTCTATATTATAGGCAAAAATATATCAAACAACATTTAAAGGTTTAAAAACATTTTTCATGGTTTTAAGGAAGATTTGAAACAGATTCTTTTAATCTCAATTTGTTTTCATTACTAACTACTTGAGAGCCTTAAGAAAGAACAAAGTCCCCACTAAGATTCAACAATGCAAATTAATGTTCCTAATAATTGTAATTGTATCTACATCTACATGTTTTGTTAATTATTATGTACAGTATTCAATTTGACAAAAGGCTGTATTCTACCTGCAGTCAGTTATAAGATGATATTGTAACTTTCAAAAAGCTTCTTACATAAATTAACTTTTTAAAAATGTTTAAATAATTTCCTCTTAGTAATTTCAGAGTAAAAAGTCTGCTTCAATAGAAGGAGTATTTGTGAATTATGATAAAATTTACTTTTTTTTCTGCTTCTCTATAGAAAAATCAGTAACTATTTTTGAAAGAGAAAAAACATACCTTTTTAATATAAATACATTCAATAAGAATGAATAATAATTTTAATAATTTTGTCCTAAAGTCAAATGAATTAGTATGATATAAAGGAATTAATGGGATAGTGATGAACCCCAAAATGACTTATGCTTACTGTTTGCCCTCATCAAAGTATTTTCTATTTGTACAAACTTTAAATTTTAATCCTACTAATTATCCTTCTTCAAAGGTTTTCTCTGCCTACTATTTAATCAATGTATTTAGCACAATTTAGGCACATTTAAACTCACAAACACAAATAATTTTTCAAATTCTTGAAAGACCAAATTTGTATATTTTGTTAAAAGAAGTTCTTTTTGGATACAAATATATCCCTCTCTTATTTTCTAATGTTAACATTAAAATGTCAGTTCTTAGGTAACTAAATTTTAGATTCAGTAGCTAGATTTAATTGTTTTAATTGCCAAAACATATTTCTACTTTTATTCTGCAAGGGCAGGGCTTTATTTCTTTTGCATCCTGTACATGTTTATGGAGAATCTAAAACATCTAAGTCCTATAAATCACTTTAAAACAGTAGATAAATAAGGCTGAATAATTTTATTAAATTATCAGCCAATAGGCTATCAATAGCTACCTCCCAAAAGCTTTTTTAACAGTATTTGCTAGTCCTTGTTTGCTTAGATTTTAATCTAAAATTTTTGTCACTTTGATTTTAAACAAACAGTGAAGCTTTATTATTTAGAAGAATACTGAAGAGTTAATAAATTCTATTTTAAAAGCTGATATGAAATTCAGCTCCCTTTGAAGGCAAATGGAATTTTACCACTCATTTCAGCAGAGCAGGAGCAGTCCAGAACAATTTAAAATCCAATTGTCTCCTAACTTTTACCATATGAATTCAGTAACAATTAAGTATGCTTATTCTTTGGACATATTTGATAATTTAAGTATTTTTTATTACTGTTAGGAAATAAATCCAGCAAAAGGAAAAAAAAATTAGCTGATATTTTAGCTAAAGCATACAATATTCCCACTTCAGCTTTTTCTTCTCTATATTAAGGTATAAAACACTGCTCTAAATAGATTGCACAAATACTTGTATTTATATCTATATTAGATAACTGAGCTTATTTTGTTTTATATTTAGCTGCATGCTACGTAGTACTTTGGTTATTATGAGTCTAACTTCCCAGAATATAAGAAAATATCTTCCCTGGAAATTATTTCTGAACTGGATGCCATTTAACATAAATATTCACATTTTAAAAAAGCTACCCACTGAAATTATCTGGCTGGTGCCTGCAGTTCTAAAATGTTTTCCCGAACTTTTAATCTTTTCTAATTTTTAATTTCCTTCAAGTCTAATTCTTGACAATTAAGAGGACCTGTCTCTGGTTGTCAATATTTCACAATATGTAATATAGTCAAATAAAAGCTATATAAAGATCAAGATTTTTTTTTTTTTTCTCCTGAAAGAAGGAATTTCAGGCAATACATTTAAAAGGAGTAGATACTTTGCCTAAATTAACTATGGAGGTCAGGAGACTTGTAAGAAATTTCATATGAAAGTCTGGATTTATGATTCTGTGAAAATAATGTTTGTGGTAGACAGTATGCTACCAGAGCCCCTTCGAAAGCTTATATAGTTACCTTCTCTGAATGTTCTGGCTACTTCTGGTCCTCCCTCATCTGGAAAAAAAAAGCTAGTTCCAAAGTTAAATCTGCAAATTATTGTAACAAATCAAATCACCAATTTCTTTACTTTAAAAACTCTAGTACTGTGAAAAATTTTGCTGATTTAGTTAAAGATTCAAGTTGCTTGTACTGGAAATTTTAATTTCTGTAGAACTGCTTATAGCAGATGCTCAACATCTAAGAAAATAAACCCAAACAAAACTACAGCTAAAAGCTTTTAAACTTGTTTTTTAATTAATTTGGAATACTTAATGTTGTTTCATGTGTAATGCGCTTGGAAACACGCAATTAAAAGTTTTAACTTTTACTTCTGATTTACTGCTTTCAAAAGTTAGCTCTAAAAGCCAGGTACCAAAAGAGGAAGCATTCCAGCTTTATCAATTGGAGATTTTGCTGGGGCCATATTGTGGTAACCTGCACTCCTACGAATAATTCTGATCCCCAGAAATGTTCCTATTGAGTTCCTTGATATTATTTTCATGAGTATGTATTAATATTCACTAGAGGTTATAGGATTTAGCCTCTAAATAGCCAGCAGAAATTCCTTACTTTTTTCAATTAGGAACAGAAAGCATATTTAATCCTCGTGTTGATCAAAGCTATTGTACAGGACAAATCTATTTTGGAACTAATAGTTTTGATCTAGCCACCAGTATTTATCACCTCCTTCAGTAAGCAGTGCATCTCATGTGAAACTGCCTCTGAAGCCAAGCAGAGCGTGGTGCAGGGACAGAGCAGGACCCTTGTGAGCGCCCAGGCCGGTGAGGTCCCAGGCACAGAGATCCTGAGTGCTCAGGATCCAGGGCACGAAGAACAGCTGGGATGAAAGCTGGCTTCCAATCCCCAAACCTACAGGTGTCAAATGGCGAGGGCAGTGGAAAAGCATGGGAGGCTTTTCCAAACATCAGGCCTTTGCCATGCATGCTTTTGCTAGTACACAGCTGGAAAAAGTAGTAGTCCTGCCTATCTTACCTGTGACCTTGATGCCTCTGGTGTATTTGCTGTTAAGTCACAGGCTTCACCTCTCCCCCCATAAGGGAGCAAGCTGGCAAGAAATTCTCCCAGCAAATACAGAAAGTGCGAACCAGGAGGAGAGAGGGAGAATTGGTGAAAACTCCTTTGTGTTATCCAAAACCACAAGTTAAATCAGGATGGTCTGTTAAAGAGTTACCGAACCAACCAGCAAAGCTCTTCACGGCTAGTTCTTTGAATTGCTGGAGTTGAAGCAAGTCTTTGAGAAGGTGCTGGACAGGAAAGGGTTAACTTTTTTTTTTTTAATGGATTGACATTGATGGCTCTATTTGTGGTGACAAAGATAGTTATGGGCCCGATGGAACAAAATCATGAGCATTTTAAGTAGAGCAAGAGCTTGGAACTACACAAGGCACAGCAGACTACACCTCGTGTCGTTTTGAAAAGCTGTTGCCAAAAAAAAAAAAAAAAAACTTTGATAACTTTTCCATTCAGAATTACTCTTTTTGGAACCAAAACCCATCTCACTAAATTAAAACAGAACATCTAAATTTTCAGTCTAGATGTGTAACAAACTTTTATTTAAGCAAGATGTGAAACTATTTAAAATGTAATTTGTAAGTTGTCCTATTTCAAACTTCTTAAAAGAATTTTAAAATGCCCTGCCGATAAATACAAATTAGCTCTATTCAGGTGATTTTGAGTATTTCCTTAATTGTAAATAAGGCAAGTTCAAGTTCAGAGCCCATTAATCATTATTAAAGACAATTATTTAAACTAAAAAAGGTACTTTTATACAGGTAAGGTAACTGTTACAAGGTATGAAAAGAGTTAGTCCACTCAAAAAAAGTACCTGCTCCACAGGTATTATGAGCCACAGAGTTGCTGATTTTACCCTTTATTAGCCCTTTCACAACAGATCTTGATACTTCAGTGCTTTTCTAGAAAAACTCCCCCCCTCCCCCCATTTTTCAAGTACTCACTTCCAAAGGGTTAACCAAACACCTTAATCCCAGATTTTGTTTTTAAAATGTCTGTAACTGAACTGGAATCTAATGGTCACAGTTTGGTCTGTGGCCAGTGGCAGGGCTCTTCTGTGCAGCTCTCCCACTGACTGCAGCCTCAGGTACTTGGCTGTGCTCTTGCACCCTCAGCTGCACAGCCCAGCTATGAAAGTGACCAGCCCGAGGGGCCAGATGGGCAAGCAAAGACTGAGAGCTAACTTCTGAGAAGCTGAAGCATTCTGCATTGAGCAAAAAATAACATTTCTATTACACTTTTTTTTCACTAAAGACAACAGGCATTAACCAGCTTTAGAAAACCAACAACTTGAACCCTCAACGAAGGCACGACTGTGCAAGGTCTTTGTGGGGAATGATCACAAAAGCAGCCTGGGGCATGGTCTGGTGAAATCCCCTGAGGCCAACAAGTGTTCTGTGATTAGCCCCCAGTTGTGTTAACTCTTTACAGCAGGCTTATGGCACACATCCTACAGAGAAGTGACTGCAAAACACTTCCCACTCCTAGCACATACATTCAGTTCCCCACACATAAATGTACTCTGTGAAACTGGAGTTGGGTGGCACATAGCACTGACCCATGCAGAAAACTTCCAAGCGTTTTGAGAGGAAAGGTCTCCACATTTTATCGACAAACTAAAGCCAAAGTTACTGATGTGACCATCTGCAGCTGCAATGATTTGAGCAATTCCGCTCATGTATGCCAGTAACAGCTCAAATCCACTGCATGTGCTTTTCTCAGTGAAATGCTGGCAAACTACCTGTATGAGCTACAGAGAGTGGGGCCTCAGTCTGCCTGGGAAAGCATCATGAGCTCTTAGGACTAGAGCACAAAGATCTGCAATAAGCACTATGACAGGCAGTAAGATGGACCCCCTTTTTTTCAGATTTTGCGGGCTGAAATGTGGGTTTAAAATGTTTCAACTTTAGTTTAAATAACTGTTTAAAACATTATCACCTAACACTGTGAAGACACTCTGTGCCAAGGACCAAAACATCACCTACACAGAGCCCCAGTCCAAGCCAGTGGAATGTTTTCTGTTTGTCTGCACTCTGCAGAAGAACCAGTTTTTTCCTGGTTACAATGAACTACGGATGTATGCAAAGTCTTGTAAATTTTTTTTTTCCCTACATTATTGCATTCAAACACCTTTTTCTTAAATTTATCTAAATAGTTTTCTTCATACACACTCTTTCCTTCAAAAAAGGCAAAAAAACCCATTTTGCATGTACAATATATTTTCTCCACTTTTTTTTTAAATATTAGGAAAGAGAAGATTTTACTAGCAGACAGTTTTCATATCATTTACTTTTTAGTCAGCATCTTGATAGTAGTGCTTAGGGAAACGTTTAGCTGTTGAATTACGTGCAATTTAGCTATTTATTTACAAAATCTGTATCACAAAACCGGCACTTTTCCCCTTTTGAGCAGAATTCTGCCAGAGCCAACCCCTCGGGACTCCCCCCAAAACTCCAACAACTTCACTCCTTGCAGGTGTGCCACAATTTGCATCTGTTGTTAAGGGGGTGGAGGGGAAGCATGACAATGTCTTGTCATTAAAGCTGTACAGAGAACACCTGCTTACCTCTGTGTCATTCCCCACTGAAGAAACATGTGGTTTTTTTCTTATGGTGAAAGAGAACATATTTTTTAAAATGGATCTGACAGGTATTTTTACATTGCTTTTTCCAAAAAGCAATGCTAAGGTAAATATTTAGGTTAAAGTATATATTTTAAATAGGTTCCTTACCTTTGTCACCACCAGCACACCTAACTGCTGAAGGAAGCAGTTTTCACAAGTTCACTTCCATCTCACAGCCTGAAGTATCTGAGTGTTGGTTCACTTTGGTCCTGCTGAACACTGAAGCTGGACTGGCCAGCTTACTCTTCTGCCTCCCTGAGTTTCCAGGGATCACATAGCCCAGGACAGCAAACTCCAAGTCTCTAAAATGGCCTTCTGATACTACTTTTTACAAATCATTGAAACAGTTGTAACTATTCTTCATTGCAAATTTTAAAAATTAATCTGTTTTATTCAAGAGAGTTGGATCTATTTTTAAACATTTTGTTGTTGTTCATCATGATCTGTTTCACTCTGTTTGTTCTTAATCAAACGTCCCTTCCAAATATTAACAAATGCTAAGCCTACAGTGAGATGTGGCCCTATGGATTTTAACACACATATTGGAAACACTGCAAACCAGGTTTGTAAGTTCAAAAAGAAAAAAGGGCCTTCTTTGACAGAGACTATGTCAGTGAGCTAAGCACCAAAATACTCTTCAGTCTGAAACAAAAACATATTTCCCACTGCAGTTGGGAGATACACGTTAAGGCTGTGTTATTCTAAAAGCAATAAAAGGGTTTCAAAGAGAAAGACTTTTCTTCCTCTTTTCTGTCAGTTTAAGTCTTGAATGATTCCAGTGAAGTGACTGAGGTTACTTAGTCTTTATGTCTCTGTAACCGAAGGTCACTTACCAATACATCTTCTGGATAGTTTAATTGACAGATACGTCTTCCACTATTTGGTTCAAAGTTTCTCTACCCCTGCTGTAGCCAAAAATATATTAATTGGGAACAAAACACCTCCAAAATGGTCAAAGTCCTTCTGTCCCAGACAGCAACAAATAGCTATATCAATGATTCACCACATCCTTCCAGTGAGTATTGATAATTATCTCCTTCCCAGCTCCCCAGATAGATACAACGGATGAGATCTCCTGTGTTGATGAGTAAAACCTCCCTATTTTGGACAACCTTGCTATCTAAACCCTTTCATTAATTAATCAAAATCCATAGCTAATTTGCTTGCCTGTTTCCACCACTCCTGTGAGAAAACTTTTCCAGAAGCCTCCACCTGTCTTGGCTAAAGCCCTCCCCTAATTTTGAGCTTACATATTAGAGTCACAAATTGAATGTAAAAATTAGGAAAAAAAAATCAAGAAAATCTCCAAAATGAAGCTGCACCCTTCTGTCTCAGGAGACTATTAAAGGGCAACTAAGTAAAATTACGTTGTGAGGAATGGCTGCAGAAATGCCCCTTGCTCCAGCATACATTTCCAACTTTGATGCTTTCCAAGCCACACTGACGTCATCTACCTGGAGTCCTGCCTAGACTGATGCATGCAGTTCCTGCTGTCGTCAGTGAGAATTCCCATCGTGTATCAGGGCCTCTCTACAGCCCTGAGTCCTGATCCTGCCAGGGTGGCACAGTCAGGGTGCCACTGGAAGCACGGGCACGCTTCTTGTTGCCTGGTATGTGCCAGAACTCTCTTCTGACTAGAGCTGGGATGTTTGGAGATGGGATTCAAAGAGGGGACAAAGCTCCAAACATCTGCCCTGTAGATGACATGTTGATACCACTGCAGAGTTACTCTTAGAAGAGCAGGAGGAAATCTGGTATTGAACAATCCGAACAAATTTGGAGTGCTCCAAAATGACAGAGAGCACCGTAACTTTCCCCAAGTAATAGCTATCTACCACGTAGCCAGCAAGGCTTTTTTCTTACAAAGTTCCTTAGCTATGTCCAGGCCTCACTACAGAAATTCAAAGGCATTGGTATGAGCAGCAGGATTAAAAATGGGAAGAAAAAAGCACCGGTGTGGCCTTTTCTGCACACAGAAAAGTAGTATGGCTCTTTAAGATGCTGACAGGAAATGCATAAGCCTTGATCCATTTCAATCAATCAGATAAATGTATCTATATCTCGCCTTGTATATTCAACCAGAATATACAAACCTTTCTGACATAAATCAGGGACATCTGTGACAAGGAACAAGCCATACCATTCAGAAATCAGATATTTAATGGCCACTAATCCTATAACGATAATTACAAAATAATGTAATGATGAGCCAGAGTAAACAAAATATATGAACAAAAATGGCAAGGAAAAAAAGCAATTAGAGTGTTGGGCTTGGTCCAACTCCCTTTTGCTGTGGGAGTTCTGATAGACTATTACCCCTATGTAATTAGAGGTTTAGGCTTAATCCAGTTCCCATTTCCTTTGGGGGAATTGGGATAGGCCCCTATGCCCTAATTTTCTGCTGTCTTGCCCCTTGTATACTCAGTTCTGTATAAGCACCTGTTTCACCATGATGGTACTCTGTATCATATTAGGGAATCACATTTCAAGATTCAGATAAGAAAATAGTGCAAAATAGATAATTAATACCTCTTTTGCACTCACTTTGCATGGGCCCAAATTATTAACTGAAGCAATAAAAAAATCAAGTCTTTATTCAAGCTGCTGGAGACTGAAATACTTTTATTTCTGTCACCATTAAAAAAGAAATTCCTGGTTCTTTGGAAAACTAAATGAAATGCTCCCACTTCAGGAAGGTTACTTCACTTAACAAATTAAGTAGACAGAAGAACTGATGAATATGACCTCTCACATTGGCTCACCAGACAGCTCAAAGTGCCTGTAAAACATTTAGTAGGGATGCAGTTTCCAAACTTGGCATCAGAAATATCAAGGTTTGTATTTCTAAGCATAAGGCAAAAGCAAACAAACAAACAAAAAAAAACCCTCTTGAAATCAGTCTTGGACATATTCTGCATTCCCCTAAGAAACTAAGGCCAACTTTCTCACAATGTTGTGATTTTGATTTGTGTATGTGTGTGTGTGTGTGTGTGTCTGTGTGTGAGTGCACATTTGTGCAAGAATATGCACATTATTATCTTGATAAATTAAAATATCTTTAATGTTGGCAATCATTACTAACCCTGCTGCTGTCACAAGCACTCAGTGGTCTGAACACTAGGAATATGCTAAAAGTCTGCAAACTAATAAAAGTAAACTTCCCTTGTATACACTCTTCTGCCCAGAGTTATTCACCTCTCCAGACCAGAGCAAAGCAGGTTCAACACATCTTCATGAGTGCACGCATATATGCATTATGGACAAGCACAGGTCCTGACTAGGACACGTAGAACTCAAATGAACTCACATATGTGCATTGACCAATGCAGCTAAATGAGTATTGCTATAACTTACACTGCCTTGGATGAAAATGGATTGGATGCATGTCCAGACAGACACACAGAAAAATAAATATACAAAACAACTGACACGCAGACACACATGGAGAGGACACACACGGTTACACTGAGAGAGCATATACATTATGAAGGCATTTGCATCCTGGCTACATATCCCCACATTACTGTTTGTCTGACCAAATCAGCCTGGGAATTTAATTTATTTGAGCTTGATCCATCTTTCTTTTCTTTCTTCCTTTTTTTTTTTCATAGAGAGACCATGTAGATATATTTTTTCAAAGCTACTGATTCCAAGCGCGCACACTTCAGTGTGTACATACCAGCACTTAAAAACATACCAGAGAAAATCCCTATGTTCCAGTAAAAAAATCAGCTGTTTTCCCCCATCAAGATCTTTCTCTTTATAAGCTGCTGGTGTTCAGCAGTAAGTGGGAAGAAAGAAGCAAAAATATCAGCTATTAAATAATAGCTACTTGGATTACTTTTATAAAGATCATTTATTCCCACTTTACATCTTAGAGTTTTATTTCAAAGTATGGCTTTCCATCTCCAGCCTTGTCATGAAAGATCTGACTTGGAAATCTAAGCATGGAAGAGCAGAAATAATGAATCCTCTGGTTAGTACACATAAATTTGAGCTAAAGGAACTGTGCTGACGCCTTTCCTCTTATTACTGATACTGTGCCATACATGCATATATCTCCATACAGGTACAAATATTTTAAAACATTGGTTCCTGAGAAGCTAATATTCTAAATTAGACTAATCACAAACATACCTTAGGGGGCATGAAGAAAAGGGAGGAATAGAGTAGAGATGCCTGAGCAGTGCAAGTGTTTTCTACAAGAGGACAGCCAGTAGTTACTGTTTGGTTTCACACAGTTCTCGCCATTTTGTTTTATCATCCTTTTCAATCTGTTATTGTGGACATTTCACTGGTAGATCTCCTCTGAAAGGACTTGCAGGAGAAATCTGTCCTGAGGAATCTGCAGAAAAAGACAGTACCTGAATAGCAACATTAACTGAGAGTTGGTGTAATAATTTTGAGGATAGAGGCATCCTGGGAGTCAGTGCAGAGATGAGGAGAAAGAAGAGGACAAAGCAAGGAAAACAATTTAGAGGAGCTAAGTTAAATTCTTTAGAAAGCAAGACATGGTAAAGATTGAGGTTAACAATGCCCCTTCTCCTCATGCTGATACAGAGGTCACATCACCATATTTTTCTCTGCAAGACTCTGGAGCACTTATTGAAGGTCTCCTGTGAAAAGACTTCGTAACAGAAGACTGGTACTACTGGGGAGGTTATAAACATTGCTGTCCTTCTCATAATTACTAGCCAACACTACAACTGTCTGGATGCTCTTGGAAAACCACAGCCTCACTGTGGTAGGACTGTACAGTCCCACAACAACTTTTGGAGCCTCTGCTCCAAAAGCAAACTGAAGGATAAACCCAGTCAGAGAAAGAGCTTGACAGGTGTAGTTATGCCATTCACTTTTGACAATGAGTATTAATTCAGGGCTCACCGTGTGTTATTGACAAAGCCACATCATAGAACTCTTTGGTGGTTTCTCATTTGTTAAACAAGGAAAAAAGTTTCAGACTTCTGTTGGAGTTTTTTATTACTCTTTTTCCTATTTAAATGGGATTATTCCTCAATTAACCTTGGTAAAATGTTTGGGGATCTCCAAGCTACCAGCTCTACATAAGTAACAAGCAACAGGCAGCAGGTGCTGTAGTATTTAAAAAGATAAATGCCCACACAAAATCCACTATCTAGCTCACAGTTTATACTAGTGAGTCTGTGTACGGGCTGGTGCTCAGAGCTGTCAGTCAGTACCAGTAGCCAGTACAGATGTATACTCTTCTATCTTAGTCAATATAGATATGTATTGTCCTTTCACATGTATAAGCCAAGTTTCTTCTAACTCCCTTTGTCACCAGTTATTACAACCTGGTGCTTAAAGGAAGATACTTGTCAAAACAGAGACTTTTTAGGGATGTCAATGATAAATCAACATTTTAATTGTATGTATGAGCATTAAAATACATGTACATGTGTAAACAAAAAGAAAACCTTAGTGGATCATACTGACTGTTAATGAAGAAGGTTGTTGATAGTTGATAAAATTCTAATAGAGCTTTTAAATATTAGACCTTTCCAGCAGGATGCAGTGGTGAGATGTACTGCCTGATACGCCCTTGGCCAGAATTATACTTACACACATGCAGCTCACAAATGTTATGCAGTGTGCTATAAGCTAATTATTTTCTTGGCTGCAGCCCACCCTCTAAGCCTGGGCATTTCAGTGTAGAAAAAATTCCTGTCATTTGCAAAGCACTGCGAGATCCTTTGGGTTGAATGTGCACTGATAGCTGTACACAAAATGAGAAATAAATAATAGAAGGGTTATATTCCTGTAGCAGTTGGTTGGTTAAAAATGCTAATCTCAGAGACAGACTTTAGTCTTCTTGAGCTGTAAAATAATTGCATGTACATATGTGTGGTATTACATATTACAACACTTCTGTAGTCTAAGTTTTGCTGTTGGAACTCCCTCACAAAATTTCCACGTAAAACGATAAAGAAGATACATGGTGGAACAGGTTGTAAAGCACAAATGTTATAGTGCTTGGTTTGGGGAGTCTTTGAAATACCCTGAGGAAAACAGAGAGACAGCTATTCAGGAAGGGAAGGGCTCAACACAGCCCTAAGGAGTCACTGAAGATGTAACTAGCTTTTCAGTCTTGGTCATGGCATTTAAAAAACAAATGAGCTAAGCAAGTCAAGGAATTACATTTCTGTTAAAACTGAAGTCTTTCTAAGGTCCCTAAATTGTAGTTATATATTTTTGATGCTTCCTGAAAATATGTACATGCTCCTAATTTCAATCCTATTAACTTAGCAGTAAGGAAATTTGCATCAATATCTTCCTGTCTAGGTAATTTAATTCCCCTTTCAAAAATAAATTCAAATTAGCAACAATAAGAGAAAACACAAAAACTCTGTTGAACTCAAGTAGTTACCATAAACAACTCCCCCAAACCAATCAGGCATTGTGCAAAGTTATTGTTTCTTGAGGAAAGAAAATCCTGAGCAAGGGGGCCAGCCCCTGTTCTCACAAAAACCTCTCTACTGTAATTCCCATTGGCTGAAAGGAGAATGGGGCAGAAGAAGGGGGACACTTGATAACAGGGCAAGGTGTACTAACACGTGCCATGTGGGGAGAAGGGCTGTGACAAAAGATGGAATATCTTAGGCCAGCAGCCCCGACACTACCAGAGTTGCTGGGAATGCTTTTATTCAGCTTCATCACTGAACACATTAAAAAAGAAGCAGATGAATTGAATCGTGACAGGCTTAAAGACACATGACTGCGTCAAAGCACAAAATTCTTAACAATTTCAGTAATCATTTTGTAATAAGTTTTGTCACTCTTTTCAGTCTCTCTGACTTTCAGGTCATCATCTGCATTCTGCATTGCAGTACAGGTCACCAATCTACAATGAACAAAACTCATTTTCTAGTACTTGTTAGTTCTCATTTTTTTAATTACTGTGTACTAGAAAAGCACTGATTTTGTTTTGGCTAGCAAATCATTCAGAGGAAAGCTGAAATCCAAAAATATAAACAAAAACATTGTATATTTCAGGAATAAATTCAATCAAATATCTCTACTTCAGTTGTATTATTTCTAAAGAAAATCTTAAACCATCAAATTATAATGGAGGGTACTATTCTGACTATGCTAAGGTCATCATTGTATACTTGAGAACCAGAAGAAATGTTCATAAAGTATGAAAGTATTTTAGCAATATAGTGCTTTAGGAACTCAGTCTTAATTAGAAAATTGTAAAAAATAAACAGTTGTGTCAGGAAATTATACTACCCCCTCCCCCCAAACCAGAAAAGGAACACATGAAGAGCTCTGTGTCTCTACATGATGGGATTTTTTTTGTCCAGTCACCACTGAAATGAGACTGAAATTGCACAAATAACCTTGTAAGTAAGATATTTGAAGTAGCTCTGCCAGATATGCTACCAATCTGAAATCAGTCCATGCACATATGGACCACAAGTTGCAAGCACTATTCATATATCCTGCATGAAATGAATCTGTCAGTCTAAATTCATGTCCCATGTCTACATCACAAAAATTTACCCTTAAAAATGACCTTTCTTCTTGGGAGTTTCAGCAAAGACATAAAAGGAAGACGAGACACAGGAAACAAACCTCCTTTGAACCTCTAAGGCATGCCACAGAGGGACAGCATGGGAGAACTGAGTCTCAGGGCCAATGAGAAAGGAGTGATGCAGGAATGGGCCCTCATAAATCTTGTAACTGCAGCAGATCATAAATCATGAGCTATAAGCTGTTCTGGATCTACCTGTGGTCTGCTGAGGAGTTTAAACTAATGACTGCCAGTAACTGCATTTTCAAGTGTGCACTGGGATCCCTAATGCTCATGCATAACAGCCTTCAGAAAGCAAGTTTTGGTTCAAAGTTCAAATTGCAATCCATTTTTTTTAAACATATCCAAGTATAAAAATTCAAAATGTTCTTTAAAAAAAGCCATCCAGCTGCAAATTTCAGATCCAGACCAAGCCACTCATTTGGATTTGGGGTCAAATTGTGTCACAACTCTGGGGTTACATTTCTGCGCTTTGGGGAACTGGGAGGTCTGAAAATCTAGACAGACCTCTTCCAATAAGACATATCAGAAGTTCAGAAATATCGATCAGAAGGTGGCTAAATATTTTTAAGTGGAGCTGTGTGTTTTGGGTTGTTAGCTGGCAAGATATTTCCCCGCAATGCATTTAAGAGATTTTTTTTTTTTTCAAAATGTCAATGAGCAGATATTTTTCACAAATTATTGAATGAGTAATTGCCAACATACTTCTGCCCATGAGATTGCTCACAAGCTACTCACTAAAATGACTGTTTTGTGTATTTAAATCTCATAGATTAGTATTTATAGGAGGTTGTTGGTCACCCTTGTCATTTGACAATTTTTTTTTTTTTTTTTAATTTTTTTTTTTACCCTTGGTTGGTAAACTTACAACCCATCAAAGGCTTCCCTTAGAGCTGCATGCAGGCTTCCAGTTCAGGCATTCATATGGATACAGAAATGCATCATCGCACGTGACAGTTTTTCTACAGAATATCATCTAATGAATGTTTGTGGAAAGTGAAGGAATTGCCTCAATTACCATCAAAACAAATAGTTATATTCAAACAAAAGTTCACATTTTTTTTCAATAGTCATCAGTCTTTATGTGCTAACCTCCATTGACAGAATATATTTCCAGATTTTACAGATGAATAGAACATTTGTTAAAACTACTCTAAAATTCTTAGTTTAGAACATAATAATTCCAGTGCTGTATATCCACAGAAGCCCTAAGTATACAGCATAATAAATAACCATGGATATTACTTAATACCATTTGAAGTGTATCAGAATTTGAGTCCATCTGCCTTGTGCATGCCCCCCTTCAGGGGTGTGTTTGCTAATCTTAAAACATTGTCATACCTTCTA
Organism: Regulus satrapa; assembly: GCA_013396955.1. NCBI lineage: Eukaryota > Metazoa > Chordata > Aves > Passeriformes > Regulidae > Regulus > Regulus satrapa. Next base: position 134,730 of record VWZN01004362.1, on the reverse strand, counting down.
ACTTCCCCACAGGTTTCCCATTGATTTAATCATATAGTGATGTCCACACTATGGAGGATCCTCCATAAAAACATAGCACAGCATTCTGAATAGTTTCCAAACAACAAAATCCAGTTCACTTCGCTAACTCATTGAAATAAGCAGACTAGTTCCCATGAGTTAAGCAAACAGCATTTGTCCCACAGACAATTTTTTTTTTTCAGTCCAACAGAAAGCCTCAGAAGAGCAAAAATACCCAGGATATTTTGTTTACTTATCCAAGATAGCTCCAGGAATAGATAAACTCATTTGAGAACGTATACACAACCTTAATAGACTACAATGAATCCTTATGGCCCTGTATCATCGCTGATTTGCCTAGGAAATATCAGCATTTAATTAAAATATAGTCTTTTATTTCAGATTTTGACCTGCAGATTTGTAAAATATTATTTACAAGAAACTTATAGTCTTCTCAGTTAAAAAAAAAAAAAAATCCAGAAAGAAACCTATTCTCTTTGGCTAACAGTGTGCCTCCTAGACCACAGCCAACAAATGGTCCGGCTCAGTGAGCCTGGTTAACATGCCTGGCCAAATTCAACCAGAGCTTGCATCAGGCTACATCAGAGGATGTTTCTGAATTAATATGTACCTTGAAAGATTATACTGGCACAAAATAATTCTGGTGATCTTTTGAAGAGCCTATAAGGGATGAAAATAATCTGAATGCTTAAATCAAAAACTTTTGACCAAGTGCATCCTTTCAGTAGGACCTGCATTACAGGGTCTCTGTAGATTGTAGCAGCAAACTACAAGTCATAAAAAAATACCTGAGAAGGTATTAAGCAATTTGTTGTCTGCCTTCAATACCTTGGGGCTTTAGCAAGGGTTTTATAATAATGTCCTTCGTGGTGACATTAGAGTTTCTGGCAACAGATGCACAAGGACTATGGTGAATGTGGCAATGGAATAAAAACAGCAATGCCTTTCTGGCCTTACTGGTCACTCTCCCAGTGCACATCCTTGCTGCACTACATTCTAAAAGAAGATGACATTTATTAATTAAAATAATATTTATAGAATCCCTTTCCCTATCCTTGGGGAAATACAAATCCAAACACAATCAAATACAATCACAACAGCAAACTATTAAACAGCTGAAAATAGTAAGCCGTTCCAGCTTTCATCAGAATAAGATCTCATGTTTGAGTGAGAAGACAAAGGGATTGGCAAAGAGGAGGAACTGCAGCCCTTATAAAAAGGATCAACCCTTCCACCTTGTTGCTGTTGCAAAGGCACCCCCATATCACCTGCAAGTCTGCTGGCTACACCTTCCCTGAAACAGTAAATGGTGCCAGGGACTCTACTGTTGGCACCTCTTCTCCAGTTTCTCGAAGAACCCTGGCATGGCCGAGGCCAGGAGCAAACAGCACTCTCCCAAACCGTTCCTGGGTGAGGACTGAAAGCTACCACAAGCCAGAGACTGTGTTCAAGAAACATTTTGCATGTGGCCGTCTTGGGACAGCTTAGTAGTATGGATACTGGATGTTTAGTGCCAGTTGACCTCAGTGCCAGAGAACGGTCCAGGATGAATATCATTTACTAGCATGGACACAGCCAGTGGTGGGAGCCTTCAGGATACATGGTGCCAGGTCTGAGGTGTCTCTCAGTGAGTTTCTTTCTGTCAGTTTTCTTTCCTTCTGCCAGTTGCCTTTTCTTTAAGGATTTTAAAGCTATATGCCTAGGATTTGAAAGCATGCAGGATGATAGGTATGTGCTCTGTGGCAACTTTAATTACCTAGATGGCTTTTGAAAATAACTGTATTCTAGTAGTTCCTTTCCCTGCTGACCCAATAGCATCAGCACAGCTCCCAGACTGCAAATTTTTCATGGTGTGGCACCACGAGCAGCCAAAATCCTGTGTATACAACTAGTAAAGACAGCGATACAGTTCCAGGGAAGCTGGGGATGGGGTGGTAAAATAGAGTTTCAGAAAATGCTTTTTCCGTGCCCTTGTTGGTGGCCAAAAGTGCTCCAAATTTTACAATTTCCCACCATTACTCTAGCAGGCTTCTTCCCCCTCCTCAATAAACCCTTGATGCTGAGAAGAGTTTCTGTCCTTGGCAGGCCTAACAAAACTGAGGTGGCTACAGGCCATTGCTGAGTGCCTTTGGGTACTCTGTTTCTGCAGCACTGACAAAGCCGGGAAAAGAAGATGTAGAAATGCAGAGAGGATCGGGGTGAGCTATGCACCACTGGGATTTACTGATTGTGACTGCAAAGGAATCATTAGTAAACAATATATACATTTAAGATCTCATTTCCATCCACTGGAGCAAAAAAGCATCCAGACAGGACAAGAGGAAATAATTTCCAAGGTGGGAATTTCTCTGATTTTACCCAAGAACAGAACCTCTGTAAGAGCAAGTGAACATGTGAAAGCATAGAAAATCACAAGCAAGACACAAGCCTTCCCTGGCCATGGGGACAGGCCACCATAACCAAGTGTCCAGTTCCTGAATTTTTAAAACAGTATATGGAAAATACAAAGCTTGATTTATTCTGATTTTTTCGTGATAAAACGTACAAATAACTGGGCCCATTTGTAGGCGCCTTATTTGAATGTTTACATGAGATAAATAAATAAATACTGTGCTTTATTATTAGCTAAGCTGTTTTACACATATATATCCAGACAGGTTCCTGTTCCTTATGGCTTGTACTCTGCAAGTGTATTTGATAGAAGAAGATGGAAGAGAATAGAACAATTCATGTCGAAAAGACAAATAAGTCTCCACAAAACACCACGTTGGTCAAAAATTTGGCACTTTTCTGCTCTACTAGGGGGACATAGAAAAAAGAGTTATCCATGAACTGTTACCAAAAGTATGGTAACTTGTCCCCATGGACAAGTTCATGTCCCCTTACGGAGACACATGGTAAACATCGGATCTCCTGCCCAGGTAAGTACCTCGGTATTACAAAGGTTTAGTCATAACACACCATAAATATTTATTCTAAAGCAAAGATAACAGTGGTTGAGTTAGTTTTAACTAGACTAATGATTCCTGTAATATTTAACCACTGGTGATCCCGCTTTGAGTTTTTGGAATATCTTTTCTTCCTGTGATGCTGCTACTTTTCTCGAGATGGGCAAAACTCTGCAGTGAGATCAAAGTCATTATGGGAGACATTCTCAACAACAAGCAGGGGATCAGGAAGGAAACTGCAAGGCAAAGCAGCAAGCATGACTGCCAAATCTTGTAGAGCCTGATTACGGAGTGAGGTCAAGCCTGCAAAGACAAAGATGGCAGCCAGACAAACTGCATGATGGACACCACCACATCATGCAGTATAAAACTAGCAGGCAGCAAGTATGATTACCACTACCCAGCATCCAAACCCACGTCTAATCTAATGAATAACAAAACCCTGTGCTAGGAGTTTTTAAGAAGGAACAGGAAAAGAAAAACAATGAGCTCATGCCTTCTGACCTTGATTGTTTTTAGCTTGGTTTCCTATGGCAACAAGGTTTGTGATCATGCTCTGTGTGTGCATGTGTGTGTTACATGTGCATGGACAGACAGACAGCAAGTGACCATAAGGGTGGTCAGTAACTGCTGAATGCTCTGGTAGTTTGTAGTCAGTCCTGGCACTTAAATACAGGTCTCAATGGTAATTGAGTTCTGCAAGTTTTGGGGAAACAAGTGGTTAGCAAGACTTCCAGAGAGATGTAAATGTTCCCGGCTGGACAAAAAGGCTGCACTGCGACCGCCTGCCTTATTAGGCACTGGAGAATCCACACAGGAGAGGGCAGCTATGAATGGCCCAACTGCAGGAAAAGAATCCATCAAAATTTACAGCAAGGCATGAAACAATGTCAGGAAATCAGCTTTGTCAGGTCTGGTGCTACTGTACATTCAGGCAACATTCCTTTTCTTATTTTCCCTGGTGAAAGGTACAGGGACATCCCCTTTGCTGGTGTTCAGGAACCCGATCCTGATTAACAAAGAGACAAGGACTTTAAATTTGGAATTTTTTTAGAGTGTGGAATGTCAATAGCTTCATAAATAAAACGCCCTGCGGGACAAGTAAGAATCAAAGAATTGATGACTGCCTTCTAAAACAAAGGGCCAAGAAACATCATCAGCAGCTAGATGGGTCCTCTAAAGACATCTGAGAAAAAAACAAGTGTTGACTCTTGTTGATATTGTTAAGTGTCTGCCAGATAAATGACAGTTAATTTCTGGTCAGTGTGGTTTGGGAAAACCCACCAGAGCCTTGCCACGTATCCTTGTACACAGCCTTCTTTCACAACAGGCTGCTTCCTTTCTTCTACTAAAGAATTTTTAAAAATGGATAGAGACCAAATCACTATTCCAGACAGGACCCTTCAAAAACTACAGATAAGAAGATATTCAGATTGGTATCACCAAGCTACACTCATAAAAGAAGTGAAGGAGAATAAATGTGTGTATGCCAATCTCCCCAAATCGGTAACCAGCTGTCTAGGATCAGTCTACCCAAAACTGTGCTTGCTTGTTGAAGCCTTCTCTTTGCTGAAATAGGTTTCACGTAAATCCTACATACCATTTGAACAGGAGATGTATGTTCAGGTTTATACTGGAAAGCTGGGGGGCCCTGGGGGAGGACCTGGACATCCTGCTTACTAATGCTCTACTTGAATCACAGAGACCAGCAATTCATTTGGGTTAGTCATTTCACAGGACAGAGGAGCAAAGCCATTACATAGCAGTTTGAAGAGGGAATGATGGCCAGCATTTCTGTCACTCATTTTAGCAGACAGTGTCCTGTACTATGAAGTTGTACATGTGAGTAAATTCCCTCTTCCCTGTAAAAGCCAAAACTGCCATTTGTCATTGCTGTGTACTATTCAACAGCTATCGTGTTTAACTCCAAAGAGACTGCTCGCTATGCCTGATGAAATCATCTCTCTATACATTGGCAGATCAATTTGGGATCCTCTGATCTGGAAGTCACTCCAGAGTCATCTGAAAATAGTCTTTTTGGTTTGGCTCCAAGTCCGATGTGGGATGTTAAAATCTTCCCTCTCAATGCCATCAGGCAATATATGGATATGTCTAAAGGCAGAATTTGATTCCCATCGCTTTTCTCAATTTCACTACTGTAAAAATAGTATTTTTTTAAAAACTTAATTACCATTTCCCACTTAGATATATTTGTCATATTTGCAAACATGGCTTCTAAAACATTGATTTTTCTTGCTTCCTTATTTACCATTGACTATATCCTCAGATCCCTTTTCTCTCATTGCACAGCTACTGATTACATTATAAATATTCTCCAAGTTGTGAAATACTCTTTTTTTATGTACCTCTGTCCTTCTGCTTTTACACCATAGCCCTCACGTCTAAAACTGACATTGATCCCATTAAAATAAGCAGCAGCAGTATTAAGAACCAAGCAAGCATCTTTTTCTTAGATAGTTTTTACTTTAGGGCTGCAGTTTGGAAGGGGTATGGTGAAGGGGGGAGGGGGGACAAAACAATCAAAACAAATTTCTTGGTGAAAAAACACAGCAGTCATAACAACTTATATATAAAATCCAAAAAGCTGTTATTTTATAGCATCTTTACAAAGCCTTTTGATCCCCACAAATTTTGGAAACTGATTCCTGGTTTTGCAACTTTGCCAACCAGGTATCATAAGATGGGAAGATTTTTACATGTTTATAATGTTACCTAAAATTTAACTAAAAAGTTGCAAGAATCACAATGGTTAGATTTGATTAAGCTATCAGGTATTTAGGTTAAGTTTATCTTATGGTATCAAATCAGGCAAACAGCTTCATTTGTGTTATGTGTCCAAAACAATCCATTTCATGAAATATAGTATCATATTTCTTGATGATCCCGGCAGGCACGTGTAATTAAAAATAAAACTCGGTATCTGTAGCCCTTCCCTATCATCTCCTCCATCCAAATATCTGCAGGTCCCAAGCCTGCAAACATGTCCTTGTTTGAGGAGCCCTGCTGGTTTAGACTACTCACAGAATTAGATTTACTCATACGTACAGAAGTTTATAGCCTCAGACCTGAACCCCCAAGCTTGCAAGAAAGACTAACCCAAACACTGACTGCTCAAAACAAGACAACTTCAGTAACAGAGTATTTAGTGTTTTGGGTAATGAAGGTAAAGTTACAGAGGGGAAATTCTCCTATGAAAGGCAAGCTATTTCTAAGGAAAATATTAGTACTATATGTAGAAAGAGAGGATTAGAATTCTACAGAAAATAAAACTTATTTCATATACAGTCCAAAAAAAACCAGCAAGTAAAATAAAAAGCAATGACTGGAATGGCCAACAAGAAAAGACAAGTAAATACATTGGTAATCAGTAGTTAAAATGGATGGGAAAATAAAAATCCAGCCTTTGTTCTCAGGAGCAAAATGTTTTTATATTTTTAATTTCAAAATCAAAGAGGAAAATATTGCTGTGTTGCTATTGTTACTGTGGAATAGATACCAAAAGAGGTTTAAATTTTATTTTTAATATCCATATTTACTTAATAACATGTATATTAACAGATGAGAGGGATAAAATGGCAGTATGCTGCTCTGACAATTTTTTTTTCCTGATCCACGCTTGTTTAACATTTAGTTTCTACTACTATCACAATGAAATTATTTTCCTTCCTATTCGGGGTTACACTCATATTAAAAAAAACCATCCCAAAGCTGCTTTTTAAGTTATAAATGTGCAGAAGAACTTTTGTTTTCACATGACTGAGCCAAAACCTGCTTCCTTTCTGTATCTGAATTGTCTGTATGAATGAAGCCAATGGGCTAGGTTCTGCTTACCTGTCAGAGCAGCAGATTCAGGGGACAGGGCAATATGGATTTGGCTGTTACCTAAACATGCAATTTGTTGTTGTTTTACAAGCTGTAGCAGTCATTACGCTCTTTATATATCAATAACCCCCAACTAGACGTAGAAAGACCAACAGAGTAAAGGTTTGATTTTGTTGTTGTTGTTGTTGTTGTTTCTGTTTCATTATAAATTTGGATAACTTTTTTTTTTTTTTTTAAAGAATGCAAAGGAGTAATACTGTTGGATGCAAAGGAATCATACTCAAGCCTAATTTTTAATGCATGTTTCTGCTCTGGCCACTCAGAAAAATCCCTTCATTTACTGGAAACAAGACTGTGGCAAATGTATAAAAAGTGAAGTTACATTTGGCCTTGACATACATGGGCTGGGAAACTGTATCGTGCCTATCAAGCCTAACAGACACACTCATTTTTCATCCCCCTACAAAACATTCTCTTGCTTCCATGTTGGACCCTTGAATAAGCAAATACAAAGTAAAACTTTCATTACAGCTTACTCCTACTGGGCAAATGTACATCTAAAGCAACTACTTAAAAACACCTTCCAGGTCTCCATTACAACACTACCTAACTTCAGAATAAATAAAACAAAGCTGTTAAGACATTCCTTCAAATAAGAACTCAAGCCTGCATTTATCACGCGTCCAGAACTTTTCATTACAAAAGGAGCCCCCTAGTATTTTTGTTTCCTTTTTGATGTTTACCTTTTCGGCATATAGTTTGCTTCATTTTTGTTCATCCTCACTAGACAGATTAGCTCAATCCCTGGCACAGCAGGCACTGAGGCTGGCTGCTGGCTCAGCTGCCCAGTATTGGCCTCCACAGCTCCAAGGGACTCCACACACGTTACACACCTGCCTGTTTACAAGACCAAAACCCTCTAAAGTTAAAAACTGTTTGGGACAGAAGATCAGGCCCAAATGTCTCCCATTTTTCTTCTGACCCAGATTTTCAAACAAGCTGAGCTGCTGCTGAGGCAGGGCCGTGGGTAGAGCAGCAGAGCATTGTCTGGTGGCAGAGCTGCAGGCAGCCCCAGCAGGACAGTGCATGTCACCTCTCCTGCCCACTCGCCCAGTCCAACACGCTGCCACAGCCTCACGTGGCTGCTGCACTAACAGACTGGGGGACTCCTGATGCACACATGAGTTTTACCCTGGGCTGATGCTTAGATGACCAAATGCTCACATTCCATCGTGCTCTATTAGCACAATTTGCGTTGTCCAGAATGCCCTTAGAAACAAAGTCTTCTATTCACTCCATTTGAGTTTCTGTTCCTCAAATTCCATACTGTTCAGGCCTGGTAGAAAAGACAGAACAAGCTGGCTTGTTTCCTTCTTGACACCTTTTCCCAAAACTCCATTAGACCTCACTGTGGTTACCTTCTGGATACCAGAAAGCAGTACCTCATTTACTCTTGAAGATGATAAAGAAATAAGTGCTATATAGTTTAGGGACCACCTACAAGGTTACAAAACAATTGCCTAAAATTTCAAACTCGCTTGTCTGAGATTAGGCTCCTAAACTAGGCAGCAGGAAAGGCAAGCCAATACAAAAAAGCATTATAAATCAGAGAACAATTATTTACTGTAATATGCTACACATAGATACTACAGCTACCTATGAAAGAAAACACTATTTTTAGCTCTGCAATTAAGCAAGTGGACTTGGTTAAGAAAATGTGGATAATGAAGTTAGCAGGTATTGGCCCATATTTGCTTTACCACTATAGAGTGGGGAAGGAAAAAAAATAAAATCTCTTCTGATGTGTTCTTAACTTCTCAGTCCCTGTTCCAGAGACATTATAGTCTGCTTCCAAATAAAAATTGTGACATGAAGTGATCACCAAAATAATTTTGACCTTCAAGGACAAATTAAAATGAAAAAAAAAACCCAGCAAAAATGAATCTGCCATTTTCCCATTGAAGATCAGATGATGGCTATCCCCTAGACATAAAAACAAACAAACAAAAAAAGGCAAAACAAAACAAAAATCTTGCGCATAAAGAGGAGACCACTGCAACACAACTCCTCCCATGAACTCGCTCATGGATGTGTTCCTACCCAACACATGCACAAAGCCACAGTAAAACCATACAAAACATGGCTTTTTCTATATGGTGACACATGAAAAAAATTTACACAGCCACACATGCACACAGACAATAGAAAAATCCTGACAGCTGTTAACCTTAAATAAACAAGGCTACTGAAAGGACTGATGCAATTCCTATTCAGTTAAAAAACAGCCCTTAATTTCTGTGGGATTTGGATCAGATTTGGTTAAACTTGGTAAGGACTAGGTATGCATTTTATAGACAGGTATGGTCAAGCACATTTTCAAAGCAACTGTTTGTGAAATCCCACTCCAGCATAGCTGTTTCACTGTGTTGGAGAACTATACTGCAGTTTCATGAACAAACTAAAATTATATGATTCTAACCAAAAGCCTTAAAAGCAAATAACTTAAGGACAGATAATTTGATTCATTTTGTCATTTTAAGTTGCTGTATTTTTCCCTGTATTTTCAACACACATATGCCTGCATATATGCACATATACCTAGTCCTCCACATAGAGGGTTCTACTCTACCAGTTCAAATCTATACAAGAAATTCCTCTAAAAGGAATGAACCAAGAGACTGATTTAGCTAATAAGAGTGAAAAGCAATGATCATTATTTAATTGAGAAAATGTTAGCTAAAATTGCACCTCTGGAGTATGGGGAGTACAGGGGGATATGTGGTACCAGTGGCTTACATGGGTGTTAGACAACCTGGGAGCAGGGAGCTGATGGACCATGGACTTTAATACATCACAACACCCAAATTAATCTGTAAAAAAAAAAAAAAAGAAAAGAAAAGAAAAAAAAAAGAAAATAAATGTAATGCTACTTTATGCAGAACAATGTTTTCTTCCATTTCAACCTCATCAGAATTTTCTGATTTTTTTCCCAAGATTGTTTTTCTTGCATGTAATATCTGCCTAAATTTGGGCAAAATTAAAATACCTAAACCATGAGTTTCTACTGTATAGAAATATATATTAACTAAAAAAAAAAAAATGAAAGGGATGAATATGCCCCCAAAAAAGAAGCCAAATAACTTCAGAATAAAAAATTATCACTCTTGAACAAGTATTTTTTGTATACAAGTCTAAAGGAGTTTTACTAATGGCCTCACTGTAGGAGCAGGACTGACTCCATAATCTCACAAACCATATGGGAAAGTAAATGAAGGTATTATGCAGAAAGATACAGTATAGCAGGTTACAAGCATTTCTGCACTCGTGTTCATTTGGGAACCTTTAAAACTATTGGCATGACAGTACTTGGTAACATTTTGTTTACTGAATGCTAAACAGCAGGATCTCCATTCTCAATTTGGGAGCTGCATTATAGATATATTTTTAAAGTCCATTACATTGAGAAAGGCTTAGTATGTCTATGAATAATCAGAGAAAGAAACAAGCAAGGTAGAAATAGTTTGTATGATACAAGTTTGGAAGGTCTCTGTTTAGTTGCCAGGCAATAATTCTTAATGGTATTTTTAAAAAATTAAAATTAAAAATTAAAAAAAACCAAAAATCAAAGAAAATACCCCGACTCTTTTATTTTGACAACCTAATCAGAAAGGACCTAGAAACCCAAATATTCCTCTCAGGCTTTGAATAGTCCCTCTGCCCTGAAGCAGATGTAGCATGGAGCAGTGAATTAATAAAGCCAGAATATCTGCTGCTAATAGGTTTACCAAATAGGGGAACAGATAGCCAATCATCCAATTCCAGAACTGTATCCTATGGAAATTCTTCAAACTGACAAAAAGTAGATATCCACAGAGACCAGGCTCCTTTGGTGGGGGGCTGTAAGGTCTTTATCCCACTTCTGTAACTGGACAATTAAAAGTAAAGCACAATTCAACAAGAGCTTGATTTGCAACACCAGCCAGATATTTTTACCCATCGTGTTAAGGAAGAGGAAAAAAAAAAAAAAAAAATCTCAGATGCAGAAGTGCAAAACAAAAGGCCTTTCCCTGCAAGCATCTGCGTCTCTTTGCAGCATTTATTGCTGTGAGGAGCCCTGTTGTGGTCAGGCTAAGTCCTGTTAGAAGTCTGCTTGGAGGAGGAAAGCCCTTGCTGGGTCAGGATGTAGTTACTTTTCTCAAGAAACAGCTGCTGGGTTGGCAAGCTACATACCAAGCTTTGAATTGCAACAGACTGCTGGTAAATGCAAACAGCCAGAAAATATTTTCTTGACTAAAGAGTTAAAATTGGAGTTTAAAAGCCACCTGAATGGAAGTTGCAGAAATGTAGGCAGTCACTGGTCAATAAACATTATTTTTTAAAATGTCCTTGACTCCATAAACTGTGATATAATAAAATAGTCTGCCCTGTACTTCAGCATAATTAATACTGAATAGGCCTTTAAAAAGTTAGTAAATATTTATGAAATGAACTACAATTTTCTTACTGTACATTAAAACCTTCGGATTAGTAAACCATCTTCATTTTTTTGCAAAACTTGTACCTATCAAGAAAGGGATCACACTTTGCCTTTATTACTTCTACTATGAATTTGCTTGTACCTGTATTTGAGGATAAGTCCACATGTGCACGTACGCATCTATCCATGCACATACAAAGATATATATTCACAAGTACTGGGTAAGAAAAACTAAAGAAGAAGTTTTAAAAGCACCTTGTATAATTGTTATAATAACTTAAAACTACTGCATAAATTTTAAATTGTTATGCAAAAAATGCCATGGTTTCTGATACTAATTTTTTTTTTTTGAAGAGCAAAACCAGAAAGCACTTGAAGAAACTAAAAAAGAAACAAACAAAGGGAAATCCTGATTTCCCCTTTTATGGGTTCTTTATTGCTGCATTTCATTCTGTTTGGCCAGCTTAGAAAAAAAAAAAATCCAACAACTTAAAAGATCAATTGTTTATTTTTCTATCCTAGCCATATAGCCCCCTTGCTGTCACATATTAATAAAAATCAGTTGCTTTTGGTTTTTAACATCAACTATAAAGGGGTTTTAATTAATTTAAACACAAAAGATAGTTGGAGGTTTTATCTTTCCCTTTTCACAAACAGGCTTGTAGTATTTTTTTTTTTTAAGAAAAACATGAGACTTTAAAAAGTCATTGCCATAGGTCCTTCTAGATTACTTTGAGGGTCAGTCTTCCACATAATGTCCCTTGTACTGCAAGCCTGATTAGCAGAGCTCCCAAATGTTTCGGCTGCATGACTTGGCACCCTGTTTTTTTAAGTCACGCTACACACGAGTCCTTCACCCTCTTAATAAAGCCTAGAGATGAAGGTGTGGGAGGCCTGCCAGTATGTGGACTTGAACAGATCAGAGTAAAATCAGTATTGCAAAGTTGGGGTTTTTTCCGTTGCCCCTGTTTTTCTTAATTTGGTGCAGTTAGGCTGGCCTTTTGCTACGAATGCATGATAAAAACATGTGTGTATGCACATGAACACACACACACACAGAGTTAGTTACAAAACTCTATATAAAAATGAGTAATACATCCCAATAAATCCTATTTTTGTGTAATGGATTCTTCCTTCCCATCCTTTCTGGCCTCAACTTGTCATAAATCAGGGAGCATGTGCTCCCCTCTATGCCTTGTAATTTCCATCATCATCTGCAACATACTGCAGATGGATAATCCATTTCTAAACTGCCTACAAAGTCCACATCAGCCCTGTGCAACAGGCACAGCAGCACACACCTATCCAATTTACCTACAGAGCAGTTGAGGTAAGGAACCCTAACACCGAACTCAGTAGATGAAGGGACGATTTCTCACACTTACATTGACATGCCCTGATGCCTGTGAGCTCTGCATCCGTGATGACCCCTGTAAACATCCAAAAACAGCGGCCAAGCCAGCTACTGATCATGGTAAACTGGCTGCTCAGGCTCATTCCTCCACCTTCTGCCCTGACTCCACATTTTCACCTCCTGTATTCACCAGGAGCACTCATCTTGTGTGCATTGTAGGAAACAAGGTGGGAGGAGGAGTGTAGCAGGGGAATCAGCTGAGGGCCCTTTCCAGGAACAGGTGTCCATGGAGGTGGGTGAAAATCTGGGAGACACGATGGAAGGAAAACAGAGAGACAGAGTGCGTGTGCCTGAGTCGGGACAAAGAAGAAGGAATAATTAAATAAAAATAAGGGAAAACCAGGAAATTTTAACAAACAAAAACAGAACAGGAGGGAAGACTGAAAGAGAAAAAAATGGGAACTGTCTTGCCATGTTCCCATCATGACCTGCATTTAGTAATTTCTCTACCTGTGCCATATGATGCTTCCCCAGCTGATGTTCCTGTGAGGGCAAGGAGAGTGACTGAGAAGCGTTGCTTTGATGAGGGTGAGCCTGGGAACCAACAGTGGACAGATCTTTTTTTAAAAGCCTACCTGCCATTCTGCTAATTTGTTTCTTATTTGGCTTCATAAATCCTGATTTGGAAGGAAAAGAGAGTTACCAAGTATATTGTCAGAAAACAGCACCCCCAAAAGTCATGTCACCTGTCCCTCTCTTTCTACCTCTTTGTGAAGTAATCCAATTAATTTTCCAGCCAGGAATCGGGCCTGGCCTTACACTTGGGACACGTGGGCTGGAGACTCTCTGAGGAGTGAGAGGCCACAGGAGCAGATCTATGGCTGAGAACTGTGCCCAGGCAGGGAACCCCTCACTGCACCATCCCTGCACTGGGGATGGATCAACAAACAGCAAATTAGCGATGAGTGTATGTTCACATCAAAACTGCCAAACGTATTGGCACAGCCAGGAACTTCTAACAGGTATGTCAAGAGTTTTCACATCCTCTTAGCAGACAAATAGATCTACTATTAATTCACTGGCCATTTTTAATGTGACCAAACAGAGCACATGAACGCATGCTGAAAAAAAACCCCTAAAATATAACAATATGATTAAAGAGATTTAGAAAGAAACCAGAAAGTGATAGAGATCTGGCATCAGCTTGTCACTGAGGACAAGGGCAACTACACCAGACAAGCAGAATTTTATTGAGTCACCCAGCCAGACTTTTCAGAAAGAGAAAGACAAAGGCATTGAGATGTTTCTACGTTGGCTTTTGTGTCTTTCTTTGAAGTGTCTGCAGGTCATGGTACTTCTGTTAAATTAACACTGCTGATTATATATTCTATATATTGAGGTTAAATAACTGATGGTGTCATGGCTGCCAGCCACTTCTCCCCAGCCCTTCTCCAAATTATCTGACCTTTTTTGTCTTTACTCCCCTCCCAGAAAATGCTGATGTTTTTTTCCAGCGTGGACAGTATGTGCCACCCACTCAGTGCAAGACCAAATGCCCTCTCTTCTAGGCCTCTTCCTCCTTTCCCTCCTGTTTGCAGTGAGGGTGGACACCTGCATGGGTTGACTTATACTCTGTACAGCTGGGACTGTGCTGTGATGAGCTGAACACCAGCACATGTTTTCCCAGCGCTTGTCCCAATTCCTCTCTTGGAAAATAACCTTATTTCCTTCAGTAAAGCTATAAACTCAAGGGTGTGGTGGGCCTTGATTCGGCAGTGCTTTCTGCCTCCCACACCTCTCTGGTAAAAACATTCACATGAGGGCAGATAATTTGAAGAGAACAAAAATGGAAGCATCACATTTTTTAAAAAGGATGTAATTTCTCCATGGCAGTGTCTCACTGCTTTCCTTTTTTTTTTTTTTTCCTTCAACCATGCAGTAATTTTGAAAAAGCATCATTTAAAAAAATCTAATTCTTAGAATAATTTTTTTTTTGTAACTCCCCTTTTCAGAGAGATTCACACACAATTTGAGAATTTTCAGGTTTCCCAGGCAGATGAACCTTGTCCGCTCGGGCAGAAGCCCATGATAGCTTATTAGTTATTTAGCATGGCACTACTCCATGCTGTTATAAGTTATAGCTTGCTGAAAACCTGGGACGATGGAACACTTCTTCCAGGGCACACCCTGAATTTATTCTGAGTAAATTGTTTACTATGTTCTCGGCCTAGAAACTCACAATTCTCTGAGCCCTTGTTAAAAAACTGCTTGCCCACTTTCAGCCGTGGGGAGAAGGTGACAATAACCCCTTCAGTACCTCCACTGGCGAGCAAAGGGGGTGACTTCAGAAGACAGCCCGGCCACCTCCCGGGAGGCAGAGCTGCCGCAATGGGAGAGCAAGGACTTGTCAAATTCAGAGAATGAGCTTTGGGGATGAGGGAATCCTCTAATAAAATAAACAGAAAATTAAATTCACCTCCCTTTTCCTCTCACGACTCCCATCTATGCCTGCCTGGAAGAGAACAACGTGGTGCCTAGACGCTAGCACTAAAACCACCACAGCTCATTGACAAACACAGGGGTCACATTTCTTCTCTGGCTCGGCTCGAGGGAATCATCTTTCTCCTGCAGAGGTTAATGCTGCATCCTGGTGACCAGCACAGGTACCATCAGTGCCCGAACGCGTGTCCTTGTCACCACACTTATAGCTCAGCCTATGACTACCTGCACACGGACAGGAACGTGGGTCACGGGAAGCACTTGAGCTGTGCTGGAGTTTGGACTGTGGCCACGTGGAGTAGATGGTGTCTGTTAGGCCCAGAGAGGTTCTGCAGAGACTAAAGACGTATTAGAAATGAGACTCATGTCACGCTACTACCATGATGCATTTCTCCATGTGCACATAGAAAAATTATTAAAGCATCTCCTATCATCCTTCCAAAGCCATCTGAAAAACAGCATCAAATATGCTATAAAACACAGGTAGCGCTTCTTAATTTAAGTGGAAACTTTGAATTTCACAGGGACTGCTTCTGTAACTCTCTTCCACAAATTAAGAAGCTTGACTATCCAGAATTAAAACAAAGTGCTGGGAAAAAAAATCCATTTCATATTCACATGTATATGTAATTTTTTTGTGCGTGCCTGCAGCCAACCCTGTGCCGGTGTGTGCTGTTCTGAACAGGACTTGGTCACTCACAGAGAAAACGGAATGTATTCAAATAAGGTGCAGCTTCTCCCTTCTCCAAACAAAGTCTATGGACAACGCTGCTCTTTTCTGGTTATATTTACAAATGGAAATGGATTGTATTTACAAACAGGAACAGCATTGTGCCATTTCAGACGAAGTTTGGCTGCTGCAGTGCTGCCCTCTGAACTTTGGTAAGTCTACATCCTGTATTTTCCCCCAGACTACACATCACGTCTGCAGTACCATAAATCTGCCAACCTTTCCTACCATTTCTACTGCTAATTAGGCTTCATTGGGGTTTCACTCTCCCACTCCCTATGTCAGATAAAGGCAGCATCGTGCATAACTGGTTATTGGGGCGCTGCTAAACCAGTGATGACAACACTCGGAATATTTTGACAAAACGTGCTTCTGTGGACACTGCCAGTGAGTCAACAAACCCTATCTATTATTCCATAATTATTTCCCATTAAATATTTCAGAAAAAGAAAGAGATATAATAACTTTTTGTCCTTTTTTGGGGGGCGGGGAAGGGGGGGAGTGGGACAGACAGGGGGGCAACAAGGTGACACCGACCAAATTAACCTGCCCTGCAGAAGAAAAGCTGAAATACATTTATTTGAATTTATAGGAAAAGCCCTTTTAGCCATATATTTAAAAACATCTAGTGTTTCAACAAGGCCTGATAGTTACTGAAAGTTACATGAAAAACAACCACTACACAACTTGCCTGAAAATATAATAATAGAAATAGAAGGTAATTTACATGAGTCCTTTATAAGAGCAATCTCTATATCCAGAAATGAGATGGCAGCATACTACAGCTAATGCAAATATTATAGCTAAATATATTTGTGGTAACATATCTAAAAGAGAAAGAATGAGAGCTGATGTGCAGATGATCTGCAAAAGACTCAAATACTAATAAAAACTGTGGGAGAAGGAGGGTAGAAGGAGGGTGGGGTAAGAGTGTTAAATCATTATTTCATGAGGCCCATATTCACAAAGCAATTTTTTACAGATGGTTGGAGGTATTTCTCAGCCCTTAACTGACAGGAATACAGGAGGCTCAGAGGCCTTAAGCAGCAATTCTATTCATAGGCCCTTAGCCTTTATATAATTGTATTAAGTGCAGTAACAGACGTAAATTAACATGCACTGACCCTCCGCTCCTAGCAATGTATGCCTTGACCTTTTAAGAAACCTCAAGAGCAGTACTAGTTTAGTATTTGATACCTCCTCTTTTGGGGGAGATTAAATGCTGGTCTAGGAGTTGCATGTACTCGAGGCTCTAGCAGGCCTTACCCATCTTTGGCTACGAGAAGCCGCTTTTCTTTCATATTTTAAGTAAGCAGAGTTTGTCTACTTTGGTTGCAAACGAGCTGATACCAGTAAAGCACTGCTAAGCTTTACAGGTCCTAAAGGAGTGTTTGATGTAAGTCAGGTGGTGGGTTAGGAGCTCCTGACCTCTGAAGACATCTGCCCATAATGGCAGCTTTCTGAAGGAAGATATTTTTGTTGTTTTGCAGCAAATCGTCGACTGCAGTTTGTGGGCAGATAACGTCCATCAAGAAATTAGATGCAAAAATAAAAGGACAAAAATGGACTTCTTGCAAAAATCCTTCACATGTATTTCATTTACTCATAAATTGAAGTTAAAATTTAAAATATGAAAAATGAATTTAACATTCAAAATGTGAAAAGACTTTTCTGTAGTTACTCATCTGTAAACTTTTCATTTTGTGACTGCAACGTACGTCGTCTTTCTCTAAAACTGCCACATCTGGAGAGAGAGCAGGGGACGATGGCTAAGCCTGACTGAAACAAGGATATGTTTGGTTGCTTTTCTGGGAGAGGGTCCTTTTGCTTTAAAAACATGTGCTATCAATTAATTTGCCTCTCAATTTTCTACCTCGCGACTACAGTGGTAGACAGTAATTTGTACTAGCTCTCTCAAGGATGGTGGATTAAAAAAAAAAAAAAAATTAAAAAAAATCTACCAGACAAAAACTACAAGAACTGCAAACGTCGGACAATGCATTTAACCATGAAGTGGAAGAGTGTTAACTAATAAATGAAGAAGGAAAGATGAAGGAACCAAGGAGATTTTAGGCAATGCTCACTAACTTTTTTTTCCTTGCTCACCTTCTTAAGAGGATAGGTTTTACTAGAAATCAACACGACTGCCTAGTTATATACAATTTCTATCAACTTTACGTGGATTTGCCCCCCCTCCGTTCCAATGCCCTGACCTCCCTTGCACTTTCTCCGGTGTGGGATGAGGTCGCTGCCCGTGCCCGGGGTCAGCAGGGGCTGCCTTGGGGCCCTGCCGGAGCGGGGGGCAGCTGTGGCCTAGTGCTGCGTAAGGCCAAGCCGGGCTGCGAGCAGCGCCGGCTCTGGGGGCACGGCAGCGGCCGGGAGCCCGGGCGCTTCCCCGGCTCTCGGGAGGGCCCGTGTGAGGAATCCCCGGGCGTGTGGGCAAAGCCCGTCGCTTCTCTCACCTGCCTGCGGCCCTCGCTGCTCCCGTGGTGCCTCCGGCCTCGACGGCGCGGCCGCACCTGCGGGGAAAGGCAGAGGGAGAGAAGGGTTAATCGCGCCCGAGTGGCTCCCGCTGGGGTCTCCGTTCCTCCCCGGCTCACCCGGCTTCGGCCAGCCCCGAAGCGTCGAGGGGAGCGGAGACTGGCTCACGGCCCCACCCGGACGGCCCTACCACCACTGGGGACACACAGGCACATCCAGACACACGCACACACGCACTCGCAGCGCCGGAGAGGAGCCCCGTCCAGCTGCCTCAGGCCCAGAGCCGGCGCAGCACGTCGGGGGAGGCGAGGGCAGCCCGGGCCGCGCCTCGGCAGGGCCGGGCAAGAGCCCGACGGCAGGAAGAGAGGGCCGGGGCTCCCCCGGGCCATCCCGGAGGGGCTGCCNTGGCGAGAGGCGCCCTGGGGAGCTGCGGCGGCCGCGGAGCCCGGCCAGGGGCAGCCCCCAAGCAGAAGGGAGCGGCTCCCGCTCCGCCCGCAGCAGCCGCAGCCCTGAGCATGGCAGCAACAGTTGGCTGGCAAGGTAAAGAGACGGGGAGCTGCACCACCGTGGCTCGGATTTCCCCTCGCGCCTGAGCTGCCCCCCCCAAATCATTCCTGGTTCCCATCCTCTTGAGGGACGACAGTAGGCAGGGAACAGAGAGGATGTTTTTTTAGCCTTAGCTTGGCCGATCCCTCTTATCACATCTCTTTCTTTCTTTTTTTTTTTTCTTTTTTTTTTTTTTTTTCCAAGTTCCCTCTACCTTGTCTCTCCCTTTGGAATATGCTCACATGAATAAAACCCCTGTAAAGATGTTTGCTGGCGACCGGAAAGTACAAACGTCCTTTTTTTTTTTTCTCTAAATAGAAGAAGATAAATAATTATGAAAATGTCAGTCTAGTTAATAGATACTGTGACCCTTCCACCTTTGTTTTCATCAAGCCAGCTACTGCTCAAACTACGTGTCCTGAGCAAGAAGAAAAGGAGAGAAGGGAGCAATGAGGTGCTTTTGCTTTGCTTTCTTTCCTCGCTTGTCCCTTAACCGGCCTTTTACTCTTTTCTAAAGTGCGAGCAAGTCTTCAAAATATCTTTTATCTCTCGAGAAATATCAACTCTTAGACTGTGGTCCTCACCCGATCTCTCCAATGCAGGCTTCCCTGAAATGCAAGATCAGCCCTTTCTCAGCCGGATCTCCCTCCGTGCCACCGTCGGGGGGGGGGGGGGCGGGGGGGGCAGATGGGAGAGCCCTTGTATTTTCTAGCAGCAGAGACATCAGATCGCACCCCCACCTCCTTTTTATTTTACAGCCGGGCGAACCATAGGCCCCTGTGTTGCGTCAAGCGGCCACTCTGCTACCAACTTGCTGCTTAGATCTTGTCTCTTTCACGAGGCTGATCTGCACGGACAGATCTGCGCTTAATCGCTCTTTCTTTTGGGGGGCGGCAGGCAGGGAGGATTTCTCTTTGCTATTTATTTCTTGCCCACAGAATCCGGGCTGGTAATTACTGCAAAGAGAGGGAAAATGCAGCTTCCCTAACTCCTGCCTGAGATGCTCTCAGTGCTGTGTGCATGCACAAGGCAGTTTCAGAACCACAGAGCTGGTGCTGATGCTGCTTTGCTCGCTTGCAATCACCTCGTCCAAAAGCATCGCCTCGGCTGGGTTTTCCCTCGGATTCTGCCTTTTTTACCCTTTATGGGGGCACTAGTTTTTGCGGAAAGAGTGATTGGAGATATCACCGGACTGCAAGTTGTTTAAAATCAGGTTGGAAGTGGGCAGGGGGGAGGGAGGCGCTTTTGGCAAGCGCTTCCATGGTGCATCTCCTGCTAACTGGGGTCTCCCCCAAACCGCGGCGGATCCGTGCACCTCCCCCTCCTCCTCCTCCTCCCTCCCTATTATTTATGGGGTGATCCCAGTAAATCCCACCCTCCCCACCTCGAAATAAACCGAG
>VWZN01004362.1:98676-109357 GCA_013396955.1 Regulus satrapa | reverse complement strand
CGTGTGCCCCCCCCCGCCATACCAACAACAACACCAGCAGCAAGTCCCCCTACCACCTTACACTTGTATTTGGCTACTGTAGCAAAAGACAGATATTGATAAAACCAGGATTAATTCTGTATATTTGTCAGGCAAACAGCCCCGTCTCCTAGAATGACGCAAATAACAGATTCTATGGCTCTGGCTTTCTATATTCTGCACCCACGCACTCTGCTTGGTCTCCCACGGAATCAGCTACAGAGAGCAATGATCCAGATTATACAGAGAGAGGGGTGGGGGAAAGGGAGAGAATATCAAATGAAATTGCAATTAAAAATTATAATGCCGCTATTGTCTGTACGCAAATGGCTAAACCTGAGCTTACACAGTGGTACACACAGGCACACACTCACACCCCTGAGCCCCCCGCCTCAAACCCAGGCATCAATAGCAACCAGACAAAAGAGAATTGTCTTGCTGACAAATCCGGGGTTTATCTGGCCAAGAGAGGGATTTTCTTTAAGCACCACACCTTTCCCTGCTCCCATTAAGCAAAACACATCTCTGAAACGACCTCTCTTGCCACTAAGTGTGTGAAGAGGGGTCAATTAACAAATGCAGCCGGGGAGGGGGGGGGAGCACGAGGAGCCCTTCCACAGTCCCAGAGGAGCTAATGAGGACCTTGAAGAGCAGATCGACTTCCCTGTCTCCCAGCCAAAGGGATGCAGCTGTTTCTTAAAATGCCTAAAAAAAGGGAAGCGCAAAGGGTTGTTGCTATTTTTAAACACATCTCTCATTTGTTGGAAAATGGCACTAAAAGCATTAAACAACATCCCTGCCCCGGGTACAGGCTCAGGCACACACGCCAGTGCCCGAGGGAAAGCCAGCGTTTATGGGACCATCTCTTCACCAGGTGAGAATATCTTACCATGCCCTGCCCACCATCAGCCCTTTTCACACCTTGTACGAAGAGAGAAGCAAAATGCTGGGGCAATCAAGAAGCCAGTAAGTTATTTACTGTCTAATCTGTACACACACATTCCTTATTTATTAACTCACTTAATTATTACCAACTTCTTTTGCAGACAATGAATTTCCTAATGTCAATAAACTGCAATCAATGAGGTAAGGCTGTCTCCTCCTCTGTCTCTTAGCCAGACAATGCCATTGCAATCTATGGTAGTGATATAGCAGCAAGCAGGGAGGGGGACATCTCAAACCTATATGAGATCATATCGTAGGCACTGTCAGGTTTGGGGAGACAGATTAGGCATTTTAAAATGACTACACACACTCTCTGGTAGAAGTGAGCAGATCCATTTTCATTCACACATCTCTGGCATGCCAGCCACAAATCTATCTTCCCAGGACTGGGAGAGATGGTGTGCCTCAGACCTAGGAGAAAAGCCCCACCCAAACTGCATTTTCCCCATATACACCTGGGAAGCTGACCTTTACAGCAGTAGTGGCTCAGAAGCCAGACAGATGCAGAGAAATACCACTGTAGGGAAAGACCTTATACCAAGGACTGATAAAGACACCTCAAGAGCCCAGACAGAGAGCCAGACACACAACATACCTTTTCTGAGGAGCTGCAACAAAGCTCATCCTGGGTTAATAAAAACATCAGACAACACGGGAGTTTAAGGATGGAGAAGTGCACACCTAAACTATCTTCTGTCACTCAGGCCCAGGAGCTTTCAGATAACCCATGGCCTACAGTAGAAGGAGGGGATTATCATCTACTCTGTTCCCTCCCACACCCCCCCAAGAGCTTTGCACTTCTTGTAGTGTTCACCTCTGTGCACACGAACAGAGGAAAGCTGTTCAGCTTTAGTTTTTCTCTGTCACAGAGAAAAAGGTATCAACCTGGTTGTGTACCAAGGATGATCTCTGAGGCAGATCAGGAGTAGGCTTACCAGCAAGCCTCCTGGACATCAGGCCTCTCCAGCCATAAAGATGCCTGGAATTCCCTCCCTGCTTCACATCCTCAGCAGCTCGTTGCAATCACATGTGTGGGTTATTTAGGTTTGGTTTTGGTTGTTTGTTTGTTTGTCTGTGTTGGAGGATGGGGGCGGGGGGGTGTTGTTTTTTTTTTTTTCCCCTAAGCTCTCTAGTCTTATTGTAAGAACTAGATCTTCCTACCAATGGGTTTAACATGTTCCCATGGAAGCGGTAGGACCATATTTCAGCCTCATTTTCATAAAACCAGCCTGCCTTCCTCTTTGCTCTCCCCTGCTTCTCCAGCTCAATGTGTCATCTCCATCTCAGCAGAATCATCTCCTGTCTTCCCCACCTGCTGCTAAAGGCTTGGTTAAGTGAGGTCCAGTGGCCTGAGAATCTCTCTCAGGAAAAAAAAAAAAAAAGAAAAATAAATGGAAGCTATCCAAACTGAAAAAAAAAGTTTGGCAGGTGACTGTGTACCAAACAGAAGTTCCCATTTCTCCTGATCATTAGAAGCACAAAAAAGAAAATCTATGCTCTATCTCGATATTTTAGTTATTAGCCATCTCATTTTTGAATAATTAAGCCTCCCTGCCAATGAAGTCTTAATGAAAGCAATGGATCCTGTATTTTTTCCTCCACTGCAAAATGATACCTGACAGTGACTGAAGCAGCAGAATCCCCATCAGCTGCAGGCCTTTCACCTATAGCTACTGAAGATGCCAAAGGGGCAGCCCAGTTTCTAACACATATGTTCCACATATTGAACTGTCTTCACTCTTGCAAATTTCCCTTCCAGACCCTGCCCTGACGGATAATGCCCCAAACTGGGATACTACTATTAGTGTTAATAGCAAAACATTAGCATGCACAAAATTATTGCTCAAAACCAACTATGATCGGACATTTAAAAAGTAGTGCACTTTGAAACTAAAACTATTTTAGTGGTGTTCATAATTTGTTTGGGGGTTTGATCCAGCACCTCCTTCTCAATTTGGCTTTGTTGTAGTTGGACAGTTGCCTCCCAGAGCCTTGGAGTTCTGCTCACCTGTGAGCCCCTCAATAACAAAATTGCTATAAAATATTCTCCTAACCCAGTCTTACTCCCACTAACATTTCAAGTCTGTTCTTGGCCTAGTTCACCCAAGCAGCTGAAAGACACGTGATATGTTCCAAACATAAGGAGAACAGACGATAAACAGGAAGAGAGTGAAGTGCCACCGGGATATACTAGGATCACACATCTTTTTGAATAAAATTAATCTTGTATCAGGTCAATCAATATCTTATGCTAGTTAACTCTTGTTACAGGAAAATGTAGGATGCAAAAGAAAGAGCAATCACATTGAAATGGAAATAAATGAGAGCAACATCTATTCAACACTTGCTGGGTTTTATAGGTGGTAGTGTAGGGAAAGGACTGAAGAAGAGTAATCACTAGCTAAAGCATAGGATTAGAATCTAGATATTCCTCTTCCAATCACAAATTTGCTACAAGTGTTGATCTGAAATTTCTCATGGAAAGGCTTTTTCCTTGAATAATTTTGAGGTCCTCCTCAAATTTTAGATGAAGTGCCGATCACTTTATGCTTGGCATATCTACTCATAAAATGAAGACAATACTCACTTACCTAAACAGGATGTTCTTGAAGATATCTATAGCATTGAGATAATCAATAAAAGTCATCAGTAAAAGGACAGCAATATTGTAAGTAATCAGAGATCAGAACATGCAAGGAAGCAAAAGGAGGAAAGGAACACTTTACCTCCAACATCAGACCAAGAAACTGCAGTACATTAGTAAAGAAAATCTCACCTGTGTCAGAAGATCAAGGACTTAATAAGACTTCAATTTATGGACCATTCTGAGAGCCTGAATGAGTATACCAGGACACCAATAAAACAGACAACTTGTGCAAGTATCATCTCCTGCAGATTGTATTAATAAACACTTTGAACAGTTCGGGGTTGAAATGTTCAGTGGATTGCTTAGTCACCATTAGCTTTTCTGTTTACATTATAGATATATATCATTGCTATAACACGTAAAAGGAAAGAAACGGGATTTTCCTCCAATGGCTGCAAAATCAGGCCCTGGAGACATACTTCCATGTAACGGGATGAAAAGAAGAAAAGCATTAGCATAATGAAGCTGGTGGAAAAGAGTACTAAGGTCTCAATATTGAGGATGATATCAAAAGAAAATCATATCACTTCTTAATAAAAGTTAAACCTATGGAAGGAATACAGCGAATAGACATCACACTTCAGATACAAGGAGCATAACCTTTGAGGAATCCTGCTACAAATTTGAGGAGCCTTTACACTAAGATTTGATTTTCGTTAGCCTTTAAAATGGAACTTGTCACAAATAAGACCCATGACCTTGAACATAATGTGTACACATATCTGGCAACCACCTTAAAGAAAGAGTTATAAACAAGACCGAAAAGATAAGACAACACTTCAAGGCAAATTATACAGGAATTGAACAGGTAGAAAATAAGGGAAGGCTGTGGAAGAAACTTTGGAAGAAATGCCAAAAATCTGTGTCAGTCTTTACCTCAAGCTATCCAGTGTTACAGTCAGTGTGAGAGAATGGAATATGGATAGGGTGATATTGAAGTAATTTAGGAAGAATTTATTTACTGAGATTATAAAACATGAAGCCAAAGGATCCATCGAAGAAAAAAAAAAGGCAAGTTCTCTCAAGGCAGGAGACAGTGGGGTGGGAAAAAGAAAATACATTAATATAGCTTCATTTCTTAGATGGTGAGGTGAAAGAAAAGGTGACACGTCTAAGGTTATGAAGATGTGGCCTTGTGAGCTCTTATCCTGACCTATGGTGCTTCTGTAATGCTGTTGTTTCCTAATTTGTTGCTTTGGATACGTTCTTCCTTACAATGGAGTTCAATGTGACTAGCAAAAATTACAACAAAAAAATTGCTACTCAGCCAGAAAATGTAACGCATATTCAAATAAGGACAGGATGGTGATTTCATTGGTCACTCCTCTACTTACCTTTAGGAGTAACAAAAAGTCTCAAATTCACACTGTTCAGTAGTCCTGGAATTCCTATCTCTCTAGACCCCCAAATTCCAGAAATCCACATTCAGTAAAACAGAAACATCTGGCAGTTTCCAATAACATGAAGGAAAATTAAAACACAAATGGATCAGAATATCTAGATCACATATGACTTTTTTTTTTCTGAACATCTATTTTTATCCTCAGTTAACATTTAGGCACTGTGTGCTAATAGCAACTTCAACCCTATAAATGGCACCAAGATCCAAGCTGTTTGTGCTCGGATCCAAGCTGTGTTTTCTATGCACACTTTACAAATTAAGCCACTGGTTCCCTGACTGTGACTGGCAAACCATCAGTGTGTACAGAACTTGTGGAAGTCCCAGGAGGACGCCCTGGGCAAGCACCGATGGCTTTTACTTTCCCAGATGCTGAGTCTTCTCAATCAAAACATGCTAGACTTCACATTCTTTTACTTTGCCAAATAAATTACTGTGTCTATTAGTACATGGTGTTATTTGGTCACGAATTGGGACGAGGTAATTCATGTGACTGGGCACAGGAGTGGAAACATCTACAAGTTTATACTGTTAAGACATGCTTCAGCTCCCCTAGGGAAAACTGTGACAGCTGCTGGACTAGCAAACTATCACTGAGAAGACAAGACATGCCATGAAATTCATAGGAGGAAGGGCACATTTCATTACTTGGAAGAGTATAGGCCCTTTAGAAAGTCCTCAGCAACACCACTGCATTGCACACACTCGATCAAGCCACTATCACCAGCCAATATATGGCCAAACACAGGTAGGGGAGCTACAGTGGTTCTCTCATTTTGTCCCCTCCGAAGCACAGGATTGGCCAGCAGCTCTGTCTCTGGTCCTTGCTGTGGCTGAATGTGGATCCTTTTCATGGCAAGAGACGTTTATTAATACTTACCCAGCTCATGATGTGAACTGGATGGAGAAGTAGCATACATAACTTACTGAGTATTAGTAGAATATCTGGAGATCCATGGATGAGCAATAGAGAAGTGCAGGCTATTATCATATTGCTATAAATGCCTGCTGCAGAGCCAGGGGATGAAACCCATATACTTATGCAAATGCCTCACAGATCACTGTTTTGTGCTGCTTTTGCAGTAATTGCAATTATTATAGGACTATATGAACAGAGATACAAAGTCCGAATTACATTCCAGGTAATGATTTTCTGAGTAGTTCAAGGTTTGCGTGTAAAAGCTATTCTGAGTTGTTGCTCAAGACTGACAATGAGTATTTAGCTAAATTTAGAAATGTGTTAATTTTTGTTAACGTTAATATTGTATCAGCTGATTGCTCCTTACATTAGCAACGCGTCACAAGTTAAACTTTCAAACATGAGCTTCGTTATCATATGCTGGCAATCTCAGATTAAGCTCCCATCCTACTAAATGCTGTGTAAACCCAGAATCAAAAAGTAACCATGTGGAACATTCTAGCTGGGAGACAACACTTGAAAACAAGTTGGAGCATTAAAATAAAGCTGGATCCTTATTCAGGGGGGACAAAAAGTAAAAATAATGACAGATTATGGGGTTTTTTACCTACCCACCTGTGGTGTGACAGGTACTAGACAAAAGAATGGACAAGACTCAGTACCTGCCCCATGAGGTCACAATTCAAATGGAAGGGCACAGAACAGAGTCCTATGAAAAACAGAGGAGAATTACTTGTGCCCCGGCATGGTTTTGTATTTTGGAGTAGTTATATTTTGCAGAAATAACATCATTACATTACAGATTATATTACTGAGTTAACATATTCTTTACATAATAAATTAATATTATTTATATTATAAACAATATTGTGCAGATAATTTTGATAGGAATACAGTAAGTGACAGACAAGTTCATAGGCAGGAGTTCTTGGGTAGTACAAAGAGAAGTGAAAAGTAAGCAAGCAGTAAGAGCAAGATACATGACCTCATACAGTGGGAATCGATGGGAGGCTGGTGGCTAAGCCTGAAAAGCAGGAGGAACTGAGAGGAACTGAGGCTTCTAGCCAAGAAGAATCCACAAGAATATGTTCCAATAGTGCAAATATGAGGGCTGAGACAATATTTGAATTTTATTGGTGATCCTGGTGTTTCAAGAGGAATAATGTCATAGAATATCAAAAATATTTCAAAGAGTATGAGGATGAGTGGAGCCACTCATCTTGGCTTGATACTAGATTTTCAGTTGGGAAAGGAGAGGTGAACTAACTGGGCAGTGGGACTGCACATTGGTGTCACTGAATTTTGAAGTGTCTTTCAGGGAGATCTGCAGTGAAATTGAGAGAGGACAGTTCTTCTCCCAGTTAGTTTGTGGACTTGTGTTCTCTTGCTCACTTTTCTATAAACTAAAAGAGAGTCCAAGCAATAAACTGTTTTGCTCTACCTCACCAGTACTGACCTTTTGTCCAGTCCTTCTACAAAATGCATAGGTTAGTAGAAGAGAGAGTTTTGCTTCTTGCGCCCCAGAGTTTATAAGGTGGTGTGGGGTTGCCTCTCTGAAGGCTTTTCCTAAGAAAGTGGTGCCTTCAGTGCCCATTTGCTATGAAGAAAACTGTCTCTAGATCTCCAGAGGTACTATG
Organism: Regulus satrapa; assembly: GCA_013396955.1. Classification (NCBI taxonomy): domain Eukaryota; kingdom Metazoa; phylum Chordata; class Aves; order Passeriformes; family Regulidae; genus Regulus; species Regulus satrapa. Next base: position 101,792 of record VWZN01004362.1, on the reverse strand, counting down.
CTATTCTTGGTAAGACCATTCAGAGAAGATACTGTGATGAGAAAGACAGGATTTTCATCTGTATGGCTGTCCACCTGACACTTAGTATGCTATATGGTGACATGAATGACCACCATCTTAAATAAAAACTTCACTTTAGAATTAGCTTATGCAGTTTCCTTGCATCACAGGACATAGTTTGACATGAGAAAATCAGGAGTAGCAGAAGAACATACAGATCAGGAGGAGTCAATAAGAAATATCCTTCTGTACAAGCATCTAAACCAACATAAGCATTTTCAGGGTAAGATCCTGTGTTGATGCAGTCCTGTTCACTGTTGAGCCAGGAGGAGATGGTAGTAGAGAGAAAGGATAGGGCAGAGAAAGAGGTAGTGGTTAGGTCTTTCAACACAGAGAATCCTTCTAAACCTGACATGAAAAGACACAGCATCTGGAAAGCTGCAGGAGGGTAGATGAGCAGTGTGCAAGCTGGAGAATTCCCTCTATTGCACAAGCTATGCAAATGTAATTGTAGGCTAGAAAGTGCAGTGACTCATAGGTGAAGTGGATGTGAGAATATCTGGGTTAAAGAGAGTTTGTATGGAGAAGACCATGTGTAGGACCTCAGAAGTTCCCAGAGAGGAGGGAGTGAAAGGAGTTAATGAAAACCCATTACCAAGAGTCATCCTGCTACAGACTGCTTTCCTGAAGTGTCAAGAGGAGCTCCTGAAGCTGTTTAAACCTAGTGGCATTTCAAAACATTCAGATATCCAGATCAGTCAAAGATTTGGGGGTTGGGATAAGGAGAAAAGAAAAGTTAAAGCACAAACCTCCGTAAACAAGGGTTGGGCACAATTTAGGGTTTTGGCAGAAGATGATAGAGATCATTGAATCAATAATCAGAGGTGTTAATGCAGATTATGAGGGCACAGGTTGTACCCAGAACAGCATCCCAAGGTGTCACACTCCACTACTTTAATGTTATGTGGAGGAAACAAGAGAGTGGCCCTGCCCCATGGTGTTTCACCTTCTGCATTCTCACTACTCAGAGACCCCAATGACATATGCATCAAGATTCACATGAATAAAACACACTATTTCCATGTTTCCTCATCTGGACAGGCAAATGAGAGATGAGGGGCCAACAGATGGCAGTAGAGGTGATTCAAGTCCAAGTTAACTTGAAATCTCCATATTTCTGTAAGGGAGGTAGACCAATGATGCAGCAGGATCAGAAGAATTAACTGATGGATGTGTTTAAGACAAGGCCCTTGAACAACATGGTCAAGTGGACAATGTCCCTGCGGGCTGGAACTAGATGATCTTTAAGGTCCCTTCCAACCCAAACCGTTCCATGATTAGGAAATGAGTGCTTTGTGCCCAGCAACCCATTCTTGACAGAGCCGTCCTTCATGACAAGGGGTGAAAATAGTTTATGAGCAAGTGTGAAGGGAGGATGCTGCTTCCTGACCAACTCACTTTTGACTTTCTGCACAACCTGCCATGGCTTTGACTTCCACTACCACAGCTTTGACTTCCACTGCCACCTCACCCTTCTGAGGCACTTGGTCATCACCCTGCAGTTCCATGTTGTGTCCCCACTGAGGTCAGGCTGCTTCATGGCTCCAGTGAGTGCCCCGAGATTCCTCAGAAGAAAAGGCACTGCCCAGGGTGTGACACATGACTCACATTGTGCCCTGTGTCACAAGGTATTACTCTCCTGGTTATAAGAACTTGAGCAGGATCCTCTGAAGGGAAAAATGCTTTCCACTGGTTAGAGTAGTTGGTCCCTACAGCTACTTTGGAAACCTTCCCCTCAGACAGTGAAGACCATCCAACTTTTTCCAATTAAAAAACCTGCTTGAAATTAGTAATAAAGCAAACCACTCTTCTCAGGCAAGACATCTCTTGCTAACCACGTCGAGTGCAGCAGCAGTAAAGAAAACCAGGATGTGCACCACAGATGGCTGCAGCCAAGGTGGAGACCAAGAATCAGTAGCTGCTAAACCCCCATTTCTCTCAAGCTAACAGTATCTGCAATTTGCAAGCCGCCAAGAATTAATGGAGAATTTTGGCATCTTGGCTTGCACATTGCAGAGCAGCAAAGTTTGGAACATGTAATTCTCTTTAGTTTCTCTATAGATCAGCTATCAGAAATTACTATGTATAAAGATTTCCCTCTACAGGTGGTTAGAGCTTGTAACAGCCTCTCACTTTCCTGCATCACTTTAATTAGGATTTTGCCTCATCATTTACTTTGTTACTATTTTACCTATTTCCCCCCCTCTCCACTATGGACTTGCAGTCTAATCCCAGTGGTGGCAATTTCTCTATGCAAGAAATGTCAACTCCCTCCCATCCTCCTTGAGCTTCAACGCTGCTGACTTTGACTCTTTCTGCAATTAAAATTTCATTTGCAAGCTCGTTTCCCGAGTGACTTGATGCCTTTCTTCTCCCCCCCCACCCCAAAATGTGACAAAATGAAAGTTGCAGCCTCTTACAAAAAGTGTATGTGGGTCTTAAATGCATAGCTCCCTGCCTGCAGTTTGAGCTGACAAACTAGCATGCTTTCCTGCAGGAACATCAAATGCACAGGACACACGACACGACAGCCTAGAGAACTCTTCACAGGGAGGGGGAATGCAACGCTGTCCAGTCTTTTCCAAGGCAGGCAGCCGAACAAATCAGAAAAGTCTCCTTCTTGTAAAAGCATCTAACAACTGAAATCAGAAAACTTTGCAAAAAGCAAAAGGAAAAACACCTGCACACACACACACACACACGCACGCACAGAGAAACCTACCTTGCAAAATCTTCTTCACTTATTTTTGTACGCAAAGAAAAAAAAATCAACAAAGCAAAACAATCCCCAAACAAAACAAAAATAAATAACTCCCTCCCTTCCAAAACTGCTTTCTCCTCTTCCCCACGCCNGGAGGGGCTATATAAATAAACTAGAGCGCTTCGAGCTGTGTACCGCGAAAGGCTGTGGGTTTCGCGTAATGTGTGCCTGCACTCTTCCAGGAGAAAGGAGGAAAAAAAAAAAAAAGAGAGAGAGAGGGGAGGGGGGAAACAGCAAGAAGCCAGTCACGACCTACAGTCATGACCTTAGGAGAGCAAATAAGTTTTGCACCTGT
>VWZN01004362.1:78774-97605 GCA_013396955.1 Regulus satrapa | reverse complement strand
TCTCTCTCTCTATCAAAAAAAAAAAAAAAAAAAAAAAAAAAGGAGAAAAATTCAATTTACACTGTAGATGGTAGACCTGAATCTTAGAGCCAGTGTTAAAAAACATTGATGGTGATCAGCTTTTGAGTGCTTTGCATCAAGGCACACACCCATGGCCAGATACAGCTGTATCTATCCATGACCTACACGATGCAGAACTGTACATACGTACCAAAGAGCAGATCTAATCCTGCAATGTTCACAGTTCAGGAGAGTGAGGATATTTTTTCTTTTTTCTTGCATTGGTGAAAATATTCAGAAACAGAGGCACAGTGCTAGACAGTAATAATTTGCAAGATCAGGCCATAAATAGGGCTCTAGCCCTGCAAACATTTATTCACGTGCCAAGTGTTAAGACTGTGACTAATCTAATTTGAAATCAAGGGGATTACTCACAGTAGTAACATTAAATTCATACATGTTTGCAGGATCAGGGCCTAAATGATTAATCACCACTGCAGCTAGGCACTTTTGGGTACACCATTTATTACTTACCATACTTCAGCACTTGTACACACTCAGAACCAGCCTGGAGAGTGTGCATTGCTCTGCTGTAGAGAAGAATGAGCATCATATTCTGCTGAATGAGGAAGTATGCAACACACCCCAATATTCATATGCTCGATCTGATTTATGCAATACTGATGAACCTCCCAGAGGCCCTGGCTAAAACCACTTGGGGCAAATTTGGAGTCATTTGAGCAAGAAGTTGCCAATGCACAGCCTGCCTGAGGTGGGCATCTCACATGTCATTAGTGTGCACAGAGGCTTCAGCCTTAGTTCTGAAGGAGAAATAGAGAAAGACTAAAAGCACGGCCATTGTATCAATCATTCATTCATGCATTCATTCATTTTTGTATTGCTACTGGAATTATTATTATTACTACTACTACTACTATTATTATTGTCACCATTATCATCCCCATCACTGTTTTGCAAAAGATGTTTTGGACCTGTTCAAACGGGTCTGTTCTTTGATATTAATTTCTGCTGGTGCTCAGCACCAGTGATGACACTCTACTGCAAAACTGACTGACCTTTGACCTTAGGTCCCCTCACGAGCTAGTGGCAAAATACGGAACCAAAGAAAGTGAGTTGCACGTGAGAAGGAAGTCGTGCTGAGGCAAGAAGGTTTTCAGGCAGCTTGCTGGGAAAATAACTAAGTGATCCACGTGGATCATGGGGTGCCATGGGCTGTTGACTAAACCTGAGCAGCACCCGTGCACTGTGCAGGTGACTTCTCGTGACAGCTTTAGGGAACAGAGTCCCTACAGCTACCCTATGCTTCTCATGTTTTACAAGAGCTCCTTTTGTCCAAACCCCACTATCTCTGGTTTAAACCAACATTTGTGAGTTCTCTAAAATAAACAGTCCAATGTTGTTTTAGAAACATAAGTAGTCAGGAAAAATTAGTAATGACTTACTGAGGAAAAGATAGAAGACAGTTAAAAGCAACAGGATTAGGTTACCTGGAGCAAGGAAAGTGAACGCAGTCAAAGGAAAACAAGCAATTTGGTTATCTACTCCAATTAGTAACTGACAAAATAACCCTTTAATGCAAACTATTCTGAAGTTTCTAATTTTTTAATATTCTGGGGGTAGTGGACAGAGGGAATACTTTGGGGCATGTACACTGGCTGAAGAGGGGCAGAATGGGTTGGCTGGATGCAGAAGGAAGAAGGGTCTGGAGGAGAGCACAGGAAGGAGAGGATAGGATTCTGGAGGCTCAAAAGCAATTAGAGCAGGGGGATTAGAAGATGACAGGAAAAAAATCAAGGAAGTAGAGCTGGGGCCCTAGCTCAGAAGTGTGTTGAAAGGCCTGGTGCAGAATGAAGGCCAGGTATACAGTTAAGAGGACAAATTAGAAACACCTCTCATTCCCGTCTGTGTAAGTGCAGCAGAGGGGAATTCCGCTGGGCACCAAGCCTGTCTCTGTCCGGGGCCACCTGGTGCTGTGCAGACATTGTTTTCCTTCATGTCACACCTTTGTTTGACCAAGAATGAGTTTCTGAATTTCCAGAGCTGTCAACCCCCTTCCCAATGCACCAGGAGCAGCCTGGAGCTGGCCTTTGGCTCTTGTCCCTTGTGCTGCCACTCTGGGCATGGTACACTCACACCTCAAAGCACTGCCATGCCCACAGACATGTCAAATAACCTCCAAGTGTGATGTGGGAAGCAGAAGGGTGAAGCTGGGATGGATGTGTGGGAGGAACTGAGGGAGGAAAACTGCAAACAGAGCTGCATGGAAAGGAAGGGGAAGGTGTCAGAAGGTATGGAGGTACAAAGTGTGGGTGCAATGAAAGAAATTTCAGGAGACCTGAAGCACTTTATAGGAAGTAAAAAGAACCCAGATAAATATGGTAGATGGCAGCAGTGAAAAAAAAATGGAGAAGTGGGAGCTGGTCAACTTCAGAACCAACACATATACCTCAGAGGGCTTTGTGGCACTTTGATTCAAATCTCCTGCTTATCATATGTGCTCCCTTCACATTAGTACTCTCCATCTTTCAAAGTGTAGTCAGTGGCCCAGGATACTCCTTCCCTAGCTCCTCTTTGGAGCTTCTTGCTGGTACCTGCAAGCATAGGAGCATAAAGAGGAAAGTGTGCAGGACAGTGAACAAAATCCAGTGTGGGAACCTGGGCTCTCAACGTGGAAAAAGTCACATTTTTCTAGGGGTGTGTATGTTTGTGTGAACTGAAGAAGACTTGGTATGACTTGGTATCCCAAAACTTTGCTTGGAAGGAATTAAATTTTCTTCATTTCCTTTTGAGGAAATATAGAAGCAGAGAGTGGGTGAAAGCAAGCAAGGAAACTGAAGAGACCCAGAACTGTGTGGTGCACATTGCTGTTTGCAGTGCAACCTCAACTCTGCCCTCTGGGTGCCGTACCACAGCAGGACCCTCACCTGCCATTGCATGCACACTTGGAAATGAGTATGGAGGACTCCTAGACAGAGTCTAATGTCTCCCTTGCTGTGGCAAAACACAAGAACAAGGTCACACAAGCAAGCGGGTGTGAGTTAGGCTTGGTCTCTGTTCGAGTGCTGAACCTACATATATCACATTAAAAAGATGTATTGACTTTTCCCTCTCTATACAGATTCCTTCTTGTAATGGCCTAGCTCACCTCTCCCAGTGACCAGAAGACCACACCACTAGGCTGCAGACAATCCTGCAGATACATTGGCCAAACCTCTGCTGGTGAACCAAATAACCCACACTCCATCTCTCAACATAGACCTTGCAGCGTATCGCGATATCAGATTTCCCAAGTTATTGTGACAGGCAATCAATACAGCTACAGTCAACACAGTTAATACACTCAGAATAGATGCAGATAAATGCTGGATTTCCAATTTGTTGTCTGTGATTCTAATAATAGCACACCCAAAGAGAGTGTCTCAGGTCTATTTATTAGGCTCCTCCGTTTTTGCCATGCCATTTCCAGGAGCTAATGCTAGCAGCTCACATTTAAGGTTGTGTTGGAAAGGGATATTTCTTTTAGCATTTCATTGTTGACTTCTTAGGCATTGCAGTCCTATGACTATTGGAATTTTCTAGAAGAGCAGGGAGTTACCGTACCACCTGTGCAGCAGCAAATGTTGTAAGCATTAAATAACAGTGAAAGGAGGCAGTTCAGTGCACACAGTGCTGCATGGTTCAGTATAAGAGAGCATGCTGTACACAAGGAGATTGCAGTCTAAATGAGGAACTTAAAAAGAAGAACTATTAGAAGAGAGGAAGAAGGATGGACAAAGTAAGTTACTAAATTTTGCAGTGGGTGGGACAGATACACCTTGCTATTTTCAGCTTTTAAATCAAATTGGCATCTTGTATTTAAAGACTATTAGAAATTACTGCAGGAGCTTCAGTCCTGGAAGAAGAGCCAGGAGATTTTCAGTCTGGATAAGCTCCGTGGCACATGGCTTTAGGGGTATTAGAGGCCACAGGATACAGGGAGCACACGAGCAAGTGGCTGTGTCTAACCCTATGTCAAAGGAAGATGTCTTTTTTTCCCATGTGCAGCATGATTACCCTTGTAACTTGATGTCCAAAGGGAAATTTCTGGTCTACACAAAGTGCAGGGAGTCTGAGGCATGGAGGATTTATCTAGAATTTAGTGAAAGCAAAATGTCTTATTAAAGGCCTGACAAACTCATAACACGGTGAGAGGTGACTGTCCTGCATCTCATCTAACCAAACGTATCCCAAGGGCAAGCTAGGCTTCACAAAGCTTTGCCCATGTCACACACAACATGTTGAAAGGTGTGGTGTGGCTGCCAGCATAATGAATTAACTTCTGAAAGGACACCCATATGCAGCAGCCTTGGGTATGATGTCCCAGGCTTTAGCATACTTCAGGCTAAGTTTGTTTCTATTGATTTCTTCAACAAATGTTATCATACACACATGCCACTGTTTTGTCAGAGCATCTCACATGACAGAAAGGTTTATTTCTACCTCTGCTGCATTGTACTCAAAATTTTCAGACACGTCATTTTGGGAAACTCATTAAAGACATTAATCTGTTTCAGACTGCAGGTAAATCCAGCCTGCTTCCCCTGTTTTTTGTTTTGTTTTGGTTTGGGGTTTTTTTTTGGGTTTTTTTGTACAAAACTTTGCAGTATCTATGTCTTGCTCATTCCTGTTCACAGGCAGAGATGGACACAGAGGGCATCATCACCTTCTGAATGCCTTCATGAGGGCATTCCCTGCCTTCTTAAAGGAGATGAAGGGGCTCGAAAACTGAATTACCAAAGTTAAACGGTGGTGGCTGTAGGCCTGGTCCTCCTATGCCTGGTTAATTGAGGAGGCGTTCCTTGAGACACACCAGTTTGTCACTATGAAGTAATCCAGTATCCCCCCTCTGCATGCTGTAGGGACAGCACTGGTACTTCTCCTTACTGCCTGGTTTTCCCCCTCACCCTCTCCATCAAGGAAAGGAAAGGGAAGCAGGAAGTGATCCAGGGAGCGGGGGAAGACTCATGGTCTGCCATCCTGCCCCTTATTTCAGTGCAGTCTGTAATGACTGGTGGAAGAGCCTTGGACTGTGCCAGCTGGTCACAGCTCACGGTGGGTGAAGGGCTGACAGCACTGCCCAGACACTTGGAGGGGAAGGGCTGCAGAAGAATGGCACAAGCTCACAGGGCAGGCAGAGCGAGAGCTGCCTCCCCGATCCTGATATGACTTAGGAACATCCTGATCAATTCCCTTTTGTCAAATTCATCCTTGGCTGAACTCCATCCTCTGGAAAGTTATAAACTGACTCCCAGCATGGCTGGCTCCATCTTGGATTGGGAATATAGGACTCTAAAAAGCCAATAAACCAATACATATTGTGAGGTCTTCAGACAGAAAAGCTTCTACTGATCTTATATGTTGTTTTATCCATTTCTTTGGCAAATTTGTTTGAAAGCAAGACTTTTTAGTGGTCTTTAGAAGTTCCTAGTGCTTTAATTCATTAGAGTACTCACACACACCTGAGACCATAGAAGGGCTGGGCTAAAGCATCCCCAGGGGTCCATGCTTCCTGTTTAGTGCTCAATCCCGCTCTCTTCCTTCTGCACTGGTTGCCCTGTGGTGAAGCCACCCAAGCCCCAGCACAGTGCTGTAGGACAGGAAGAGACAGCAAAAGGTGGGGAACTTACAATGGTGAGGATGGGTTCAGCCATGCCAGGCTAGGAGATGGAGGTAGATGACAAGCTTGCTTAGAAATAAATATTCTGCTCGTAAATATTCTTCTTAACCCTTAGTCTCCTCTACTATCACCTAGTGAAGGAATTTAAAATGTTTGGCAGCTGAGAGCATTTGCTACAAAACCTTAAAAAAACCAACAAGGCATCCCCAGAAGCAGCTCGAGCCTGTGACTATCACTAAGATCTTCCTGGCTTTGGAGTTGTTGCTGTCATTACTTTCAGTGGAATCTGGGAACAGAATTAGGCTCTCTGACTCTCCCCTCACCAGAGCTCCCTGCTTCAGCAGGGGGGAGGCACAGAGAGACACCAGGTGCCCTTTAGGCCTCCACCACTTCTCCCCATCTCTCTGTTTCCCTGGGCACGAGACACCCCGGCCAAAGCTCCCCCATCACTACCCGTGTATTCTCCAGCAGCATTAACTTATGCACACACACCATTCACCAATTGTTCAGCTTTTTTTGTCAATGAAGGCACATTTTATGAATTAGAAGAGCACATGCCCCCTTGTGGCTTGACTTCGCTCCCTGCTCCACACCGTCAGCCCCCTCCGCACCCCGGCGGGGGGACTCGGGCACGGGGAGGCTTCGCTCGAACCTGCACAGAGGTTAAAAATAGCCCACGGCGCCCGAAGAGATGGCCGGGGTGTTTGAAGGATGAGCTGGAAGGACAGCGTGCANCAGTAGCTTGAGCAATAGAGGGATATATATTTTTAAAGGGTTTTAAGAAGGGTTTAGCTAATTGAACCAAACTGAAAAGTAAGGCAGCTGACACATATGCGAAGTGCAGTCCCCTGCTCATCCATGGAGCAGGGACAGCCCAGCAAATGGCTTCTGCCTGACCTATATGGCTCAGACCCTCACTAGAGAGCGTGAGAGGAGCTGATTCTTCACAGCCTATTCTCTCCTCACCCCTTGCAGTCTCTAACACAGGATTTTCTGGGGTTGAATATGGTAGCAGTTTAATCACAAGAACCAGTATTACTGAGAACTGAAATGAATCCCGTGACCTAATCCACAGAGGGACTTCTGAGAGGATCTGGGTACAACACTTTGATTTGGAAAATACAAGATTAAAGACCAGAGAAGAAGCAAGACTGACAGTGCACAACCCACCCATGTACCTCATTTACAATCAGGGTCACATCCTGCAGTTGTTATTCACGGCAAAACCCAAGGAGACAGAAGCCAGAACAAACCTCCAAAAGCCAGCAAGAGCCCTGGCATCACAGGTTGTGGGATTGCTGTCTCTGGGATTGTGTCTTGGGTTAGGAACTAGGAATGCCAGAGATCCGATTCCAGCTATCATATCACTCCTTTCCTAGGCAAGTCTCTGTAAAATGAGGATTTTGTTCCCCATCTCCTGGGGGCTATGTGGCTGAATTATAGACAGTAGAAGGTGAAAAGCAATAAACAAGAAATCAACCAAATTGGTAGCATGAGAGAAGAGCAGGTATTAATGTAATTACAGAAAGTAAAATCTTTGTTTCTGCAAATGTGTGAAGGAGTGCTGTCTCATGGTTACCGGAGACAGGGAGAGGCAGGACTGCCGGACTGCAATGCTGCCATGTGTGCAGCAGCATCACCATTAGGCTCAGAGGTAACACTTAGGGCAGTTTGGTCCTTACTTGCAGTTGCACATTCTTTCAAGGATGGTCAAGGATTTCCTTGTTATTTTGGGGGGAGCATCTAGCACTGTAGATGCCCATGGGTAGTATTGTGCAGAGACAGGATGCTAGACATAAACCACACAGACACACTTGTGCATGTTTGCAAACTTTTTCAGCATAACTGTCTGTCATTAAAAGCATTTTTGGGCTGGTATCTTACCTTTGTATCTGTGCACATAAAGACCTCAGTCATGATTAGGGCTTCTGAGAATGGACATAATAAAAGTTTAAAAATACAAACAGTAGTGGGTGTTATGAATGACCTTTGTTTCCTCTGCCTTAGACAGAAAGCCTTGTTTTTCAGCAAGCCTTACACAGTCTTATATAGCTTGTGGGATGTTTTAGTTCATGTGACTGTCAGTTTAAAATACTTGTGTGGAATATTTCACTTGAATGCTTTCCACCTTCTTCTCTCATACTTTGCATGAACCAACACAAGTTTCTTCTGAGTGAGCAGAGTGTCTCTAATACAAGCAATGGCAACTAAACCTGAAATTGCTGTGTATTCTCCTTCCTAAGTCTTGGTTCAAAATACTCAGTCTAGCAAATACAGCCCCTTCACACATGGGGAGTGCTAAGCCAGTAAACAAGATCTCTCTTTCCTCCTCAGAAATGCAGAAGAAAGCAGCTTGCTAACTTAACTTTTTTGGGGCAAGAGGCCAGCTCCTTTGGCTTCCAAAACTGGAAGGAGACTCAACACTTGGTGAAAATATTGTCACCACCACCTGTTCACAGAAGTAAATTGCCAGGACCGTGTCCCAAATCTCTCCAATATGCTTTTCAAAGGTAAAACACACAAGATTCTACCTAGGAGAGGGTAAAGATGCTTTTGTCTTACTAGATTTGGACCTCCTGCTAAAAATGTCTGGAAGGTTACTCCAGTTAGGGAAAACATCCAAAGGATACAATATAGCCCAAAATATCCTTGGTCCTCTGTGCTACAAAGACATAAATTCCACTGGGTTCGCTGTGTCATGGCCAGCGAGCGCCCATCAAACTGGCCTGACACAAGGGGCGCTGGGAGTGATCAGGGCTGACTCCAAAGGGCACTGGGAGCCCACACCATCACTGGTTGTTTGCTGGGGACAGATCCAGCCCTGCTGCTGTGGCCACCACCGCTCTCCAGGGCAGTGCAGAGGGAGCTCGTTCTCGCTCACTACATTTGCTCTGGTGCGGTCCAGGGACTTTGTCCCCTGTTTGGCTCATCTGGGGTGGCCGAGATGAGAGTCCTTGGCTACCCTTGCCAGGGAAGCTCTGAAGGGGAAAATTGCTTTCCCCTGCCCATGTCTCTGGCACACCTGGTGGTGCCTGAGAGGGTGAAGCTCTTCAGGACTTTGCATCGATGCAGCCTTAAACAGAGAGTGGGAGGAAGATGGCTGGTGATGGGCTGCAGAGCTCTTTGTACTGACGTTATTTCTGCATGATAGAAATTATGAATCCAGGTGGTTCATTCCTTTTGGACCCAAGCGCTGGAAGAGTGGATGGTAAGAAAACACCGCATAAACCAGGCAAAGGTACAGGTAGAGAGGATAAAACTGTCCTATCCATTACCCTGGTGTAAACCCCTGCGGGGGTCAGAGCAGTCATATTGCCAGAGTTACTTGAGCCCACTGCAGCCACAGCTGTATTTCGTATTTTACCTTCCCTCCTTTGCAGCTCCTTGTCACAGTGGGGAAGTGACGGTCTGAGTCAGGCAGGGCAGGCAGCCTGCCGTGGCTCGGGAGTGGGGGTGGGCAGGGGTACCAAGCGCCAGGGCCGGCGGTGGGGAAGCGGGCTGCGGCGGGGAGCACATCCTGCCCCTCAGCCGGGCGACTACATTTACCCCGGGGATGTCCGGGTTTCTAACGGGGCTGTTTGGAGTTATTCCCCCCCCCCCCCCAGCACGCAGGGCTTACGTGCCTGTGCCTAAAAATAGAGCCGAGCTCGGCAGGCCCTCGGTGCCGGGAAGGAGGGCAGAGGCTGAGCTGCCCCAGCGCGGTGGTGCCGCAGGGGCGCGGAGGGGAGCGTGCCGCTGATGTAACCGCGTGTGTCCCGGCCAGGGCTGCGCTNCGCACTGAATCCCCTTTAAAAATCTGCAGTTTGGTGCCTTACTGGGTTTTATTTCTCTCTCCTGTTCCTCTCTCGCCCTGGAGTTCTGTAGTAGCCCTGAATTAGCATGTCACGTGTATGGCATGTGGAAATGAATCAGGGGCATGTGAGGAGGAGGAGGACGCCTGTGTCTGTGTTTGCATCCAAGGATCTCCTCTCACTCTATGTTTGCGTAGGTGTCTAGCTCCCTTCTCCCTCCTCCCATCCCTGCCTGCCTCTCTCTCCCTGCCTCCCTCTCATCCCTCCATCTGGCCAGCCCAGCTCTCCCTGCCAGCTCAAGCAATATCTCAAGCAGAAACTGCAGCTTTTCCCCTGCACCCCGTTAGAAAAATAGGGTGGCCCTAGGCTCCAGACACGCACTCAGGGGAGAGCATGCATGCACACACACTCCCAAATCAAGCTCTCTTTCCCGCTCTCCACCTTCCCTGTTTTTTTGCTCCTTAGTCAGCACCTCAAGCCCTGCAGACTGCACCAAGGGCAAGCTTATTAATGCTAACAACAACGGAACACAGCCGCAAACCGAGCCTCAGAGCTGCCTCTGTCCGTGGGTGCATTGCCCTCACCCCTTTTTAGGGAGCTGCCACCAGCACATGTCTGCATATAAAGCCAGGCATGAATCAAATCCACCCACGAGCAGGGAAGGAAAGCTGTCCCCAGCGGGGCACGGGAAGCAGGCAGGATCCCCGAGGAGCGGGGCCAGACATGGTGGGGGGAGCAAAGGCTCAGTGACAGCTGAGGGAGCTGGGGAAGAGGCATCGAGACCTTCTTGGGGGTTGCCAGACACATGCCATGGTTCCGCCCGTCTGCTCCAGGCAAGGTCAAAGCTTGGCACCCCAAAAAAGGGATGATGCCAGGGAAGGGTTGGGGAGCACACTCTGCACCCAGTCCCCTGGGTCAATGGGCCACGTATGCCCAGAGTTCCCAGTTCTATTTATGACTCAGTGGACTTGCTGCCCCCTCCCCTCGGGACTCCTCTTTTATTCGATTCTCCTGCTGTACTGGGTGAGATGGGATATTTCTGCATTCCTCCCCACCCCCCCAAAAAAGGCAGGTCTCACTCTGACCAGCTCCCAAGTGCTCTCCCAGGCAAAGGTTCCCTCAAGATGATTTCATTCAAAGCCCCCATACTAACCAGGAAAACGGCTACCTGGCATCTCTCTCCTCAAATCTCTTCCAAAACAGCTTCTGTCCCCTGTCAAGCACCGGAGACAGCTCTCCTTGTCCACCTGCCCCCAGCTCCTCTCCACCTTGCATGCCACGGTCCCCCACTCTGCACACCTCCTCTGCTCTGCTCCCTGCCCCTCGTTGCCGTCCAGGTTTTTCCCCTGCCCTCCTCTCCTTGCCCGGGGCCCTGTGACTTGCCCTGCCCGTGGACTGCCCTGTCCAGTCCCCCCCGGGGGGCTGCTGCTGCTGCTGCTGCTGGCAAGGTGCAGCCTAGTGTGGCGAGAGGCTATAAATAGCTCTGTAAGCTCCGCTCTCACTGACACCGTTTGGACAGAGGATGGAAAAATAAACAAAGGAAACTCCAGGCTCCAAGCAGCAGCTACATTCCTCATGCTAAATAATGTCAGATTTTCCTCCAAGGTGTGGGGGTAATATACAGATTGGCACTGGGAGGGTGGGGGGGTGGAGGGGGGAGCAGGAATCAAAACAAATTATACACACCCAGTGCATGTCAATATTTTGGTCCCTCTCATTCTGCCCTGTAGTAGTTAAGCACACACAGATTGCCTATATTTAGAAAAGGGTATATTTTTAAATACTCTGAGATGGAGATTGTTTCCATTAATAATGATGGAGCACATTGGAGGAGGCAGACCTGGCAAGGAGCTGTCGAATGTTGCTTTAGTGACATATAGAGGCCTGAGAGATAAAGGACAGGGCAGAAGCAGAACAAATATTTTGAAATCAGGCAGTGATTACCCTGAAGTTTGCAGTTGTGTTGCTATTTTTACTCAGGGGGCTGTTTGCACTGGAAGATTGTTCACAGTTCCCTGGTGCAGAGACTCAGACAGTGGAAGAGGAATTATATTATCAGGGGTTTATTTTATTCTGTGGGTTTTTTCCTTTTTTTTTTTTTTAATTTTAATTGAGGACAGAACATACACTGCAGCAGAAAGGTTCAGCTCTGAATGGATGAAAGAGATGGACACAGTAAAAAAGGGAGCATTTATTGCCCAATTCTAGGATGCTAACTCAGCCTCGCTTAGGAAGGGCAATGACTGCATTTTAACAAAATCCTTTTCCCTCCTCCCCTCCCACCCCCCCCATCCTGTCATTCTCAAAATAACCTCTCCCAATCTCAGTATTCCTACAAGGATATGTGAATAGTGAATTTTCATTTATGTTATGGGAGGAAGTAAACAACCAAATAAGATCTGCACCATAACATGTGAGGAGCTAGACATGCTGGGTATTAAGAGGCTGCCCAAGGAGCTCAGTATGTGAAAAGAGAAAGAGAAGAAAAATAAAATAATAAAAAGAAAAAAAACCAACAAAAAACAACCCTTTGCACTTACTTTATAGCTGGGTAAATAGAAGCTGAGTGACTTACCCAAGGCTGTAGAGATAGTCAATGGCATTACTGGGGCACAAAGCTAGTTTTTCTGTCTTGGGACAACACCCTTCCTATGATCAAGAAGATGCTTCCATTCTTTTCACCTAGATGTTTCTGCTTAGCTACTTCACAGGCAGGATGACTTACAAAAGCAGAAATCCCAGTAATCTTCTGTTACTCTCTCATGGAGGGACATGCAGCAGTCAGAGCTGCCCTCCCCGTCTGGTGCCCGGCACAGTGGGGGGGAGGCAGCCCCGGCAGCCCCCAGGGCCCTCCCGTGCTGCAGTCACGCCTTGCCCAGCCTGGCGGTGGCTGTGAGGAGTGGGTACCTGGGGCGTGGGGTGGCAGCTGCCTGTGCTCACGGTGCTACCGCTCAGCCCTGGTGCTGGCAGGGCTGTCCAGGGGGGTGTCCCTGCTCCTGTCCCCTGCTGAGCTGAGTCAGCCCAAAGCTTCCTCACTCCTGGGGAAGAGAGCATAGCTCTTCAGATACCTACTGCAGGGAACTTCAGCGCTTTTCCCAGAGGGCTGTCCTGCTGATTGGATTGGGGATTGTCTACTGCACTGGGGAAATCTACTCCTGAAGGGCCATTACCTCTCTCCTACCTCCCTCTCCCCAGCCATGCCACATGGGGAAGGCCATCTTCCTCTGTACCCTCCTAGGACAGAGCCCGTCTTCGTGAGCTATAGCAGACACCTAATTTATCACACCTGCATGTGCAAATAAACTCCCAGTCTTCTGGGAAAACCCATCCATGCACCAAATTTTCCCCAAATTTGCATGCAGGGAGAACAGATATGACCTGACGGGTAGGAAAGCACTGGGACCAGATGTTCCTCAGGTTTTCTCTTGCTTCTGTCATGGCCTGACCTGGGTAAGTCATGTTCCCTTACCCAGCAGCATAGAGTAGGAGTAGCTGGGGAAGTCACAGGGTGAGATTATTCAGTGACTTGCAAATGTTTCTAAACTCAGCAAAAATGAAAGTTAGGAGATGGAAGATGCTGAAAAGTTTGGGAATGTGGGAGAGCTCCCAACCAGAGTATTTTTTAGCCTGCCCTGCCCAAACACATGCCACTCTGCTGGGAAAGGACAAAGCTCTTCTCCAACTGGTCTTCCCCAACATCAGGGTGAACCTCAAGCTGTCAGATGGCTTAAGAGGATCATGGTGTTTTTTAGGCTTTGTTATTTTTTATCTTGGAGTGTTCAGCCCACATATTTGAGCTTTTCTCTCACAACTTTCTTATGAGCAGATACAGTGAAAGGCAACAAACTGAGCTGCCTCCTTTCTCCGGAGGGAGAGGGGTGGATAGAGGTGGGCATTTCAGGCTAAGCCTACTACACTTGCTGAAAAGACTTCCCTTGGAATATACGTGTGGAGTTCAAATCTATCTTCAGCTAAACCTTTGAATGAAAAAGAAGCCGACAGCCTCATTCCGCCCATCTGATGCACAGGCAGCACACCCCACACACAGGAGCTTGGGATTTGGGGGAGAAGCAGTGGAGGGATTCCCATTAAGGAAACCCCGCTCACTGTCTGCTCTGGTAAGATGCGGGGGAGAGCTCCTCTCCTTCTCAGCGATATGAACATGAGATCAGTTGCCTCATGGTTGTGTAACACCCTCACTCATTTGGGAATTCTTGTGTTACTCCCATTTAGTAAGAAGAAACCCCTTATTTTGGGGATTAGGGGCTAAGGTCTGCTGCTGAGCAATGCCACTGAGCTGGGGTTCCCAACCGTTCATCTTGCACGCCATGGAAACTCTTCCCTCTTCTAGATTTCCTCTCCAAGGGGAATAGCTGCTTCACCTGGGGCTGGAGGTGGGAGTGAGTGAGCATAAAGAGCTAACTATGTGTGCTGTGTGACTCCCTCGGGGAACTGGGGGCCACAACACAGGAACTGAATGGATTTGACCTTTTAGCACAGTGCGGCTGCAATGTCAGCACGCTGGTAGAGACTGACATAGCGTAGAAGACCAGCCATTCCTCGAAAACTCATCTTGCCCTTCCAGCCTCCCTCTAGTCTGCTCCTTGGCAACAGGGGATGAGATGGACTGTGGTTTTAACTATGGCAGGTTATCAACTTCTGCACTTGTGCTACAGCTCTATCTACACTACCACAGGTCTGGAAGTACACTAATTTACAACAAGCTCTCTTCCCAAACCAAAAGGGGCTCTTGCCTTCTCTTTATGTTTTGGTTGCAATGGCTCATCAAGCTAATGGTGGCACAGACTGCTCTCAGGGGGTTGTCACAGAGTGGCAGAGCTGGAGGGCACCTGGGTTGCTTTATCTAATCTATCCATCTAGCTGGAGCAGAGTCAGCCTAACAAACGTCATTCCTGACAGATGCCAGTTCAACCTTTTTAAAGGCTTTGCCAATGTCCTTTACACACAGTCTCCTTTTCAAAGAGGACCTCTCCGTAAAGAAAACAGCGAGAGCAATGGTTCAGCACTGGCCACACTCTCCAAATGGAGAACCTGGATGGACCTGGCCAAGGTCTATGGTAACACCACATAAAGTGGACTGGACTGCAAAAACTGGCAGGCAGCATGCAGCTTCCGTGTTAGCCCAGAAACATTAGGCAAGAGTAGGTTGAACCTGCACTGCAGAGCTGTGAAGCTTGTGAACAACATAACTATGAGAGGAGAGACATTATACCTTCTACTCCTTCTTTTGGAAACTCTTGGAGTCATGAAAATTAAATGGAGGCATAAAAAGAAATACAGCTATAGAAGACAGCTCCAAGGAAGAATTGCAATAGGAGGCTGAGGTATAGGATGACTCTTAGCTGAGCCCCAGGACTAGGATTTCTACTGGCCTTGATGGCAATAAGCCTCTAGCTGACAATGCAGGCTGCTGTTATGCTCTGATATAGCTACAGGGACAGTGGCACCATGCCAGCTGGTTGTTTTATTCATATTTTGCTACTCTTATAAAGATAGGCTCAAGTGACACATATCTCACTGACCACATACTACACATTTAAAGTTATTGTCATGGATTTGATTTCTGGGGGTTCAGTTGTTATTGTTTTCTTTTTTCTTTTCTTTTTTTTTTAAATTTCAATTTTTTAGATATTAATTTCTTTCCCTCTGCTCTCCTCAATTTAATTATGGCCATGTAATCTGGAGATCTGTAAGGCTCTAACATGAGGTCTCTGGCTATCAAGTTCCCAGGTTCACAATTAGCAAATGGAGACAAGAAGAGCAGCACTGGAAGAAAGGGGTTTAAATTTAAGATGCTTAAGAGGATCTGTGTTCCTGTTGTCTCATCACTGACAGGATGGCCACAGGTGAGGAAGGTTTTAGGTTTCAAGCCAAGATTCAAGACACTTAAACCAGTATGAAAATCAGACTTTGTTGGACTTCCTAGAGATAGCCATTAGGAGGAATTCCTAAGACATAGGAATTAGGAGCACCAAAGGGATTTTAAGCCACCCCCTGTAGTGTTCAAGAAACATTGAACAACACTGATGACTGCTTGATTTTAACTGAGAAGTTCTCATTTCCTCTCAAATGTCAATGAATGCTGGCTTTTGAGCAACACGAAGCCTAAAACTACTGAAAATAATTTTTTTGCATTCTCATTATCAGTAAATGTTTTCTACCTCTTTTCTTACCTGCCTCATGCCATAATACCCTCAGAGAAATCTCACTTCAACTTTGCACTTGCTCCTAGACAGATTCTTGCAGAGGGCAAGGGCCTTCAACAAAGTCAAGTGGAAGACAAGAGGCTTGGAAAAGTCCAGTTTGGTACCTATGGTGCTTTCCCCAGGACTTCTACACTGCACTGATGTTTAGAGAGCACAGGCACATGAAACACAGGGCAGACTGTTTTGCAGCATCATCCAGAAACTTGCTGGCATGCTTTTGAGTTCTGTATTGGTCCATCATACTTTCCATGTCATGTATGAAAAGTTATGTCTCATACCACTGCACTCCTGCAGTCTAACTAGGCATCCTCAACAGTTTCATCTTACTTTAGGATGAAACTGTTGGTATAGATTTAGAATGGTCCATCCCAGAATTAAGAAAAGTAGATGTGGTGTTTTGGGAAAAGATTTCAATTAAGTAATTGGATAGAGCTCATTAACATTTTCCATTTCTAGAACAGATATGCAGACATGAGGAATTCCCTGCTATAAATACTTTCTTCCCAAGAACCTATTTCCCCCCTTTCTTCTGAGACAGATTTTTTTTTTTTTTTTTAGATTTTCTCAAAGTGCAGTAGAGTGTAAGCTAGCAAATATTTTACACTTGGCTTTCTCAGAGAAAACACCATACCTGTTATGACATACCTGTCTCCAAGGATCTTGCCTCTGTCACAGGATTTTCACTGCCATTTCTGATGCTATGGAGCCTCTTGCTCATGTCCTGTGCTGTACCACAGTAATGGGTTGCCAGTCAAAGAGAGGGAAAATGTCTACACATCTCCCATACAGGCACCCCAAGATTCTTGTTTTGTCCAGTCAGACCTGAAAGAAAAAAAATCAGAAAACACAACATTTGTGGACCATGGTGAAAAGGACAAGCGCATTTAGGCGATGCTATGCTTTAATTGTCATGGCTATGGAAAAATTCTTCTATGCTGGTTCTTGCTGCAGCCACCACTGAGACTTTCTGTGGGCTGTATCCCTGCACAGGTGGTCTCATGGTGAGATTTTGAATTGCCCACAGATGCAGAGAAACAACATTGGAATAAAAGGATGTGGTACATTGGGGAAAAAAAAACATCAGATCTTCTCACTGTGCTTAAACATGGGACAGATGCAGCACCTACAGCAAACGATTTCTGTGTAATTCCCTCCTCAGCGATGATCCTCCATTATAGAAATGAAGGATAACGCAAATAGCCAAAAGCACGAATCCCCTGGTTCAGCTTTCTAAATGGCAATCTCCTCAAAAGGCAGGTGAGGGTCTGGAGGCTTACACGTCCCCCTTCACTCCGATGTGGTACCAAAGATGACAAGAAGATGGAGGATGCTGTTGCACATTTGATACTGCAGTGGTTTGCCACTGCAGGTTTGGGAAAAGGAGGAAACCTAGCTTGAAGGTTAAAGTCAAAACTGAGAACCCCACCTCCTAATTTGTGTTTCAGGAATTGTCTGTTAGGTGGCTTTACACAGACAATTGTGGCTCACTGTCCCTCTTTTAATAAGCAGTTTAGTGAGACCAGCTCTCTCCTGGGGGTTACCTGAGACTGAGTGAGGCAGTGGCTGCAAAGGGCTTTAGGAACTTCAGTTAAGGGGTGTGGGTAAGAAAATATTAACTGGCTGGTAGTGCATATGCAATAGATGCCCTTCTGCATATTGACTACAGGAAAGCAAAGGGGAAAATAATTCTAAAGGCTTCTCCTTATCGTTTTCCTTTAGACTTCTGCTGCCTGATTCTTGTTTTTGCTTCACAGGGATTTTTTTTTTTAATTTTTATTTTTATCTGTCATATAGGTAAGAGAACTCCTGGACCAGGATTGTGAAGGTTTTTTGGGTGGGGACAACTGCAGATAGGTACTAAGCCTGTACATTTTAATCTCCCTATCTGGCTAGATTAAATACATTTATAGCACACAAAATGTGTGCTGCAAAGTAGAAGCTAGAAGACTGGCTTTTTTGGGCAGGAGAGAGTTAATCCCTATGGGGTGCTCATGTACGTCAGAGCAGGTTCCTGTCTGTGCAGTGCTCAGCTAGGATTGAGAGCTTTTGTTCCTTGTTGTTTTTCATGATTTCTTTGCATTTAATAGTGTTTGGATTTTTTTAAAAAATACATTTTAAAGAGCACTTCAAGNTAGTGCCTGTGCAACACCCTGCGTGGACAAGTTCCCAGTTCATCTCTCATCACCTGCCAGGGGGCTGAGCAGAGACTAACAAATGGTGGTGGGAGTTGGGGTGGGGATGCTTGCACCACTTCTCCACCTCTGCCCCTCTAGATCTCCAAAAGGCAGCTATTACCTGTCCCAGCAGGACTGGTGACCATCAGGTGAGAAGACCCGATGTTTTGCTCCCATGTTCCAAGTAAAGTCCAGCTCGAAGCATGACTCTCCTTTTGGATTTTTGACTGAATTTAAAGCAGTTAGGAAGAAACTGGTGTCATTCTCCGAGCATTAATCCAGCCCCAAAGGTTTGAAACTGACAGAGCCCGAGGTGCTTTTTGTTCTGAATTACAGACATTTCAGGGCAGATGCAATGCTGGATAATGTCTCTGCCCGCTCCAGAGGCAGAAAAGGTGAGCAGGGAACTCCCTGCCAGTGGGCTGTCCCCTGGGCTCTGGGAAGACAGGCTGCTGTGAGAAGCTGGAGGGCACGCAGAGGTGAGGCACTGAGCTGGTAAAAAAAACCTGGGGAGGGTCATCTGGAAAGCAACGATTGTGTGCTTCGTGAAATAGATAAAGATTAGCCCAGCTGTGGCTGAAGTTTTGGCCAAAACAACAACCCACAGTGAAAGGCGAGGGAACCGCAGCCCGAAGGGCGGAACGGCGTGAGGCTGCACAAAGCAGCATTCCGTGGGCTGGGAGGATCGCCCGGAGAAACCTTCCGTGGGCAAACCCACCCCTTGCGGAATGTAGAGCTGGAGTCGATAACCCCCTCAGAAGTGCAGTGCTGGACTCCCCCTGCCCCGGAGGGGATCGCCGGTAGCGCCGTGCCGCCTCCTCCTTTCCAGCCCCGGCACCATCCCCCGAGTTTCAGAGCGTGTGGGCGGCAAGGGAAGATCCCCCAGCCGCCGGGGCGCGGCGGTGCCCGCGGGGGAGCCGGGCCTCCCTCGGGGCCGTCCGCCGGCCGGGGAGGCGGGGACG
>VWZN01004362.1:17501-69158 GCA_013396955.1 Regulus satrapa | reverse complement strand
AAAAAAAAAAAAAAAGACAACCCTTGATCCAAATCCCATCTCTTTTTAACAGTCTTGTTAAAAATTTCAATTCATCAATGTATCTTAGCACACTTAAGAGCAGAACAGAGAATAATGACATTTTTAAAAAAGAGAAAGATGCTGCTCTCTAAGGAGACCGTCGCTCTTTTTTCAGGAGTAAATGACACTGAATGGTGCGGATTCGATTCTTTGCTGGGGCAAACTCCGGCTGAAGCTTTAGTGTTGACTCATACCATTTCATGGCCTTCTCAAACTCCTCCTGTGAAGAAAGAAACCAGAGTGCTAAGAGTCAGGCTCTTAAAACAGTGAACACATTCTCTATGCCTTTCCCATCCCAACCAGCATGATATGCACAGAAAGTAACTGAACCAATCCTTGTGAATTAGGATTTTCTTTTCTTTCTCCCACAAATAACTGATATTTTCTGGGATTAATGACTCAATTCTGCAAACTCCATGGAAAGGAGTCAAGTTATTGCTGAGAATTACTGACCCATGTTCTTGCTTTTTCTTTTTAGTAGTATACCTCTGTATTCTTCCAGTGAAAGTAACTTTTAAAGACAGATTTCAGTCAGAATTTGAGTAGATCAAAGCTTTAAAATCATGGACAATGCAAAACCATCAACTTTTCTGAAAAGCGAACATTTTTAGAAACAACCTGAAATTATTTTTGAAAGATTACTCAATAAAAAGAGTAAAAACTGAACAAAAGAAAAACCCCAAAACTTAAAAAGCATACAATAACTAGACAATTTCAATTGATAAGCCGGACTCCAGGCTGCTAGTTAGAAGCATTCATGTGGAAATACCATCTATTTTTGTATAGCTAAAATCTCATTAGCTATGCCACCCTGCTTTTTTATTAACTAGGAAAGCATGCCAACATCCAATAGCATATTAGAGGGAAAATGAGAGGAGAAAAGACCCAAAACATTCTGGGGTTTTCAGTCAGCTTCATCACTTATTTTTTTCTCTTAAGTTCCTTTTCTCAGTAACTTTAGTTATACAGTAGAGATAATATGAATTTTTGTGCCATATCGTAAAGACTGACTAGATCAAGGTGAGTTTTAAATATTTTTTTTAAATTGTATTTTAAGAGCATATACAGCCAGAAAATTTGAGTTCAATCTGCAAATTATGTTTGGTATTGATAATCAAGATATTGAAAATGAACTTCCCTTGTGTTTGTTCATCACAACTGAGAGTTGGGTTTTACTTATTATTCCAAGCTTAGCTCTTCAAGATAGAGACCAAATTCATAATTAGTCTCCCAGTATTATAAAAATATCCTGTATTCAGATGGGTGGACAACCCAAATTACCAACTGTTTGCTACTGTCTTTACAAAGCTTTGTAGACAGCATTCTTAAGCCACCTTAATGCCTTAAAACGTTGGCTTTAAAGCCTTAAATGAGAAAGAGGAGTAAAATAAGTAATAAAAGTTTTGTCTTTCTAAAGATTCTTCTTCTTGATGCTCATACCCCAATTTCTGGTAAGCTGCTCCTTCAGAATTATTTGTGAGAATAAGACTTTCATGTCCATGCAAACAGTGTCCCAGAGACAGCCATACCTGAGTGACAGCACACTCACCATTGCTACATAGACATTTGCCAGTGTGAAATGATTAACCACGAAGTGCGGCGCTATTTCCACTGCCATGGTAGCCACAATGATGGCATCATTCCAGAGTCTGGCGTTGTGGAAGATGTTTGCTAGGCTTATTAGTGGTACATCCTGGAGGAGAAGAGCAAGCAACAGTTTCTTTCCATTGCTATTGTCTCAGGATCAGCAAGATAAACAGAAGAATCCACCACCAAACCGCACTCATTTGGTTCCTACCCACTTCCCCCTCTTTTGATGTTGAGAGTAATGACCCAGTCCTATTTTAATACAGGACTGCATTTGAGTCTGAGTTACAAACAACAAAACCTCACATCCACTCACAAGAGTGACAAACATTACTCTTGGACAGAAAAAAACCAACTCAAAAATTAACTCACTTAAGTGCATGTACATTTAGCTTTTCGAAGCTCTTACACTATTTTTCTCCCCAAAGATAAGGTGCACTCTTTAGAGACAAGAGAAGCTGTTTTGTTTGAGTACCGTCCTTCAGCTCTTGCATAAAAGGAAAGCGAATTTGAACAAAGGGGACAGCAGGAAAGTGAAAACATGTTCTAACCATTAGTGCAACAGATGCATCATTTTTTTGTCCTGCCTCTGCCACAGAATTGTTATTCTGATGCTGAGTAATAGCTATAAATAAAATTTTCTCAGCTAGACACTGATGGTATGTTCTTTATTTCCTGGATTTCCAGACTGTGACCTTGTCTGACTGAAAAAAGCTGTAGCGCCCTGGCAGACATAACAGACTCTCTAGGAGCTGGGCCTCACACCTTCAAAGCACAAAACACCACTTAGTACCAAGGCTTAGGGGTGCATTCAACAGGACAATAAAAATCCTGGATGTAGGTGATCCCCGAGTGCTTGACCTTCACATGTCAAGGAATACCTGTGCTGGATAAGAGATTCAGGTTTGCAAAGCAGATATTATGGAAGTCAGAATCACAAGAGAAGTTCACATGAAAATGAATTACCTTTTTTTTTTTTTTTTTGCATGAGGAAAGTCAAGAGAAAGTAGCCAAAGTGCATAAAAGCAAAGAGGAGGATAAAGCAAAATACACAAAATAGCTTTTAATTCAGCGCTCACTCTGAATAAAAGTTGCAGCTCTATCTTTAAAAACAAGATCCAGAGTTTTCTCTGGAGGCAGCTTCAATATAGAAGACAAAAACACGGCACAAATTCAGAGAGTCACACTGTCTCAAGCACCATTATATCATACTTCCAGAAAACAGCACTACTCCACCATAATCTTGCCAAAGTGTAGCTTTGGCATAGTCTGACCCTTACAAATCACACACCTAAGGACTCCTTTCCTGAGGAACCAATTACAGAGAAAGACAGGAAAATAAGCAGAAGCTGGATGTGTTAGGTCTTGGTTCCAAACCTTGTTTTAAATGCATAATGGAAATTATAGGAAACATACAAAGGATGTGCATTACTTAATTGAGGCATTTCTGCTGTATAATGGCTAAATCCTCCTAATAATATCCTGAAAGTGTGACTTGCTTTGTCTCCCAATTTTCAGAGAAGGGTTGAAGACCAAGATTCCAGTGGAGTTCATGTTTTTCCATGCTGCACAATTCGTTGCTCAGCTTCCAGAGAAAAATCTGCTATGTTGAGTAAGGAGCCTGTATTGCATTTATCACTTTGCAAGGAGGAGCTTGGTGTTTAAGAGCAGACATTACAATGCTCAGCACAGCACCTGGCAAGGTGAAAGGTACGGAGCACTTCAGCCAACTCATAATGGAAAGAGAAGACTGCTCCAAACTACTGCCTTTTTTTTTGTTTGTTTCTGAGCAAGGAACTGCTGCACAAAGTCAAGGACTAGTGTACAGCAGAGATTCACAGCCCAAATGCTTAAGATTCAAGTGTTTAAGTAATTCCTTTACATAATTACTTCCCACCCTCTCTAAAAGCACAACCAGAAGACACACTCCCCTCTCCAAAAGCATAACCAGAAAACATACTCTCTAATACTTCTGACATCTTAGGTTAGAAGACTTGTCCAGACAAAGGCTGATGAAGACTCAAAGTCCTAATTAACAGGAGGAAGTTCCAATCTGGGATGCCCAGGGAGGTGTCACACCCCCTGAACTGCAAGAAATTTCACTGAACCTTTTCTGCAGTTCTTTTTTTTGAGAGACAGTCCGTACTAAACAAATGGTGAAAATCTTGGTTTCACCTCAACTAATTAATATCTAATACATTACAGACACCTGATATACAGTGTTTGCCTTAACAATAGTCTGTGAAAGCTCTGCTATGACAAGCAAAACATTCCTTCATATGTACACACCTTCATGTGATGGGGTGCATAGTGCAATGCTTGCCGTAAACAATCAATTGCCTTCTTTCCTTGGCCTTTCACCCTCCAGTAAAGAGCTGCCATGCTAGACAGGACCCACGAGGTCTGATTCTGGCAAAAGAAGAACACAAAAAAAGTCACATAAACACCAGTTGTCAATACTCTTCCTACCTTTCTTTCACTCTTCCAATTTATTTGATTTACTGAGGTAGAATACATAACACTTAAAAAGAGCATTAAACTAGTTCAAAGCAGCAAAAAGTTTCTGACAACATATATGCAATAGCCAGGTAAATGAGACTGCCAAATGAAACAAATTCCAAGTGCAACATCATTTTTCTTAGGAAAGGAATAGCAGTTAAATAGCTTTCAACAGCAACAACAGTTTCAGCAGCCACAACAACTTCTAACCAGCTCTCTGATGCTGAGCATCTGTATGTGCACACACGTTACCCAACAGGAAGGAAAAAACTTAGCTATAAGTGGCTGTTTGGACTTGTAGGCTCCCTGCAGTCACTGGAAAGACAAAAGATGCCCTGGGATGCAGCTCAGTCCAGAAGCCTGCCAAAGCCCAGCCTCTAGCTGGCTGACTCCCATGCCCTGTGTTACAAAGGAAAATACTGAGAATTCTGTTTCTAATCTCTGCACTAAATATTCAGATTATTTGGATAAATCTGGCAAAACCAGTGTGTAAGAGAAAAAGCTAGTTTGCACCTAAAGTGAAAATAAACTAAGTCTTGTAATGTGAAGATAATAAATGTAATGTCTTTACTTTCAGGGGATGGTCAAAGCTGTATTTGTTTTAATTTCAAAGCACAGTAAGTACCTCAGATAGCTTTCAGTCCAACAGGGTATGGGTGGCAAACTACTTTCACTGAGCCCTCTTTTCTACAGTAGTTTGGGATATTGTCCCTACTAGTTGTAATACAGAACAGCAATCCCTGGCATCCCTTCCTGCTTTGTGGATCCTGTGAAAATTACATCCCTAATCCTCTCATCCTAGGGCTCACAGCAGAGGTCTTTAGTAGCCTTCAGCTAGGAAGCTTGGATTTCTCTGGGGAGAACAGGAAGTGCAGGCTTGCACATGGCACCACATCTCTGCCTGAGCCCATCTGACACTTCAGGCCAACACTGCACCAGGTAGAAGCAGCAGGCTGAAATAACAGGAAGCCCCTTTGAACTGTCTGACTGCTGCATGCCAGGACTGTTACTGGAGAGGGAAGACTTGGCTTAACTCCACTTTCCATAAGCTCCAATATAGCAAAAAGAGACAGAAGAGGGCTGAGAATTGTTGAAACAGTTTAATAAATCAATAATCAGCAAAGCTGCTCACTACAAGGCAGAAAACACTGGGACATTTGACAAGCTTAAGTTTCAACAGAGAGATACAGAAGACACTTGATGGTATAAGCACAGGATATACCTCAATGAAATACCTGTGAGGGCATTACAGATGCTAAATAGACACAAATCCCCAGTCCAAGTACTAATACATGCCTTGAGCAGGATTTCAGACAAACAATTCGAGACCGGATTGACCACTACGCCAGTCATGAGCAGCAAGCCCAGCCTTCTCGTTTTCCCCTTTACACATACCTTTTCCAAAGCTTTGGCTATTCGAGTACCAACTTGTTCCAGTGACTGTGGTGAGTAGTGGTCTTTGCCAAGATTCTGTAGGACCTGTGGAAGAGGAAGTAAAAGTGCTTAGATGCTGAAACCTGATAGGAGATGTCCCCTTGCTTGCTGGTTGCTTTTTTGCCTGGCTTTTTACAAATGCTGTAACCTGCTCCAGGCCTAAAGATCACTGTCTATCTTGAGCTGATACTATCTGTGTAACACACTGCTGTAACTCCATGGCACTGGATACTAAGAACACTAGAAATTCTGAGTATGCCGAGTTGGACCATACTTTCACTAATTCATCCTTGAGCTATAAATACAGAGACACTAATGGTGTTTTAGGATTTCCCTCAGGCCAGACTGTAGATAGCTGGGAAAACCTTGTGGTAAAATTTCATGCTGCACTGTTCTTACAGTTTTATCCAGGCATTCACTCACTGAAAGTCACCTCTGGAGACAAGGCACTGAGCTAAATGCACCTTGAATATGCCACGGTATGGCCATTTTCATGTGACGGCCTTCAGCTCTGGCATACCTCTTTCAGTTGACTTTCTCCAGTGTAATGCAAGCTGGCCCGACTAGAGACACCTTGCAGGTGGTCCAAAGTGTGCATACTGGCTGGGAGGTTTGGGTTACAAAGGGGCTCCATGGCTGGTTCCTGCAGCTGTGTGGCAAAATCAATGTGTTCTGTAATGCTACAAATGTCACAAAACAAGTCAAATTAGTTAAGAGAACAGAAGAGTCATTAGAAAGCTCTCTAATGAAAGTAAACTGCCCAGAACATGGCAGAATCTCATTTGAGTAGCTCAAGAAGCGAGAAAAACTGGATCTGCGCTTGCACCTTTCAAGTCTAATTGATGAAATTCCACATGATGTTTTCAAACTTCTTAGAAATCCTGGGCGTTCTTTCTTACTAACACAAACTCTTCAGTTTACACACCCTGAAGACCACATAACTGTCCTGCTTTGTGTAACTTACTTAGGGCTCGTATTCAAGATACTCACTCAATGTTTTTAGCAGAAACAGCAAGCCACGTGCTGGCTACAGTTGTAAGCTCTACCCTGCGGAGTTTCAGGCATTCATCAGGACTTGGCCAGCCAAGGCTACGGTAGTCACGCCTTATTCCTTGAGAAAGTGGGAAAAAAAAGGAAAAAAAAAAAAAGAAACTTTTTGGAAGGAGAAAGACATTCTGCTTCAGTATAATGATTCTTATAATACTTTATGCCAGTGGATATATCCCCTATATTATAAAAGTCACTCTCTTGCAGACACATTTCTTTAACAACATTCCTGAATCTAAATGGACTGAACGGGACTGGTAGCATGCAAAGACAGAACCAGACTGTGTGCAAGACAGATTAGGAGATGAAGTTTCAAAACCTGATTCATTACACTTTTTCCAAAACTACAGATTAAGAACAATTGCCAATCTCATTTACAGGTAATGTCTCTACTTAAATGTCCTTAAACTGAATTTATGAGTCATCATTAGTGTTTAACAGCTACAGTTAAAAACCAATAAAAGTTGACTGGTCTATCTGTTGACAATACCAGGCAAAAAATACTGCTAATACTGTTCAATGAGTATTGTCTAAGTCAGTGTCTTTTACTGTGTTCTTAAGATAAAAACCTTCCTGAAACTATTTAACAATTACACTTCAGCTCTCCCATTTTGCAGAGAAGGAAAGCAAGGCAAGGCACGGTTAAATAACTTGCTTTGTGTTAACAAACAGATCACTGAGAGAAACATGAACCTGATCTTCACATATGAACTAAAGCCTTCTGAAATCTTTCTCTCAAATTTGGTTGATGCGATGTCAAATCTTAGGAAACTGGCCTGTGTTAAATATCAGGAAACATTTTCCTCTCATATCAGAAACATCCAAACTGTTTGGAACATAAGAAAAATTCACTACAGCATTAGATTTGCACAGCGGGAAGCCAAGTTGAACATGCCAGTCTACCAAACCAGCTACGTAGGCAATATTTCAGTATTTATTTCTAGTTACATGAAATGTTGCCCATTTGGATGCAATGCCTATTTCTCATCCAAGGTACAGTAAACCACTTGATCATATTTTGCAAATAACAAAGAAGTCTGCAACGCCATGTATTTGGTATAGTACTGCGATAAAAGGGAAACGATCAGTTCTCATCACCACCACTGTGAACTGTTCTGATCCAAGTTCTTACTGGTGTGAACAGCAAAGGACATAAAGAGGTATGGAAATGCTATCGACACAGTTCAGCTGTCTGGGAAGGAGTGAAACACACGACAGATACCATCATTCCTCTGTTCTACCAAGAACTCTCCAGGCAATCTTCAATTTGTTACCTAAACTTTGATGATTTAGTTCTTGCAAAGAGGATGCCAGCAGACCCTGCCTCACAAGAATGCTGGGAAGATTACTTTACAATCGAAGGATGCTATATACTAAAGCCACAAAAGTAACTCAGAGGGAAAGAAGATAAGCACTGAGGAAAGGACAGGTGTGTGCTCACAAATGATAGTCTGTTTCCACGTGTTTCCCCCCCCCCAACCCCCCATTTAAATATTTAATTCAATAACCTACATTTGTCAGTTGCTAAATAAAGGAGGTTGTTAAAGATTTAATGTAAAAGCCTTCAAAATGTGAAATCACTTTCCAGGTCATCAAACTGTCAAGGACTAAGATGCACTGTAGAACTTTGCTTACACATCAGTCCCACATTAAGATTTTAGCTCAATTGAAAGGTAAGACAAGAAGTATGGGAGTCAATTAGTAGGATTTTATTGTTTGGCACCATGTTAACAGATTACTCTTCAATTTCTCTTACTCAACTATCAAAAATTCCATCTGCCTCTCAAAATCTCATCTGTCCTGGTGCTAAACTCTACTCTGTATCTACAGTGTTTTGGAAGACAGTCTCTAAGTTTTCTCTTATAATATCACTGAACAACAATAGCACAACACTTCAGTTTTATTTATTTACTTCATTTTTCTTAGACTAAGCTTTCTGCTATTTCTCTTTGAGTTGTATGTCTTATGTTTAGGCAGAAGTCACTATAAACTCTTATTCTGCATCCTGATAAACTAACTCCTCTGCCCATTCAGTTTATCAGAAGAGATCACCCAAGTCCCCTCTCTCTTTTATAACTTCTTCTCACAACATCTACCTCTTTCATTCCCCACTCTCACCACTTCATCTGCAGAAGTTTTGGAAGTTAACTAGAAGGTTTTCATTCGACACATCAAGTTAGGCTGCACTTCATCAAGAAGGTACAGATGGAAGAAATGTCTTATTTTTCTGAGTACTCATGGGACATTTCACTATGTAGTATTTCTGATGCCTATTTTCAGTAATAAACCAGTGTAATATAAAGGCTGCAAAGGAAATAAACCGTAATAATACAAAAGCTGCAAATTATTTGCTTTCTCTAGAAGCAGTAGGTTACCTATTGGTCCAGGAGAAGGTATCTTTGGTCCACTGATCTCTAGAGCAGTTTGGTAGAAGTTTTCATTTTCTGCATTAGTTCCCTCTTCCACATTTCTCCCAGCTGGCTCCTGGAGATCCAAGCTTTCAGCTTTTGGTTTCTTTAAACGTTTCACCTGAAAAGTGATCTACAAGAAGAACGGCATTAGCAAGGTTAACACTAAGAAACACCATGACTGTTATCAGCTCCAATGCACTACTTGTTTTAGCCCAAAGATGTTACAGGTGAGATCTTTGTCTCTCTCCTTTCCTCCCCATCTCAACTCATTCTCAAAGCCTGTTTTCCTTCACTGCATCAAACCATGCAAACCAAGTACACAACTTCTGACCTCCAACAAAGGAGATAATAAATTTAACTGCTGCAGAACTGAAAGGTATTTTTCGCTATATATTTTACTGGTAGCATGATGACAAGAAGGATTTCTGTGTTTTCATGCTAACTGGAACCTTTGCTTAAAGCTTTTTTATTTCTAATTGTGAGCAAGAAGTTGGGGATGGTCTGAAACTACTTGATCACTTCACACCAGCCATCAATGACTACATCTTTTAGACTCATAGGGGAAGTTCAGAGATCTGTATTTCCCAGTGTTAAGCCCCTTGAACTGTTCTCATCTTTCCCTTCTCCACAATATTTAGTACAAGATTTAAGTAAACTCATTCAAACTTACCCATTCAGCTTCATCATCATCACCACAGTCCCCAAAACAGGAGCTAGCAAGTCCATCCTGAGATCCCTTCTTCAGGACCCGGATTCCCTGCAAGTCCATCCGACGACCTTTTACCTCCAGTGCCCCTTCAAAAGCCTCCTGAGGCCAAGAGTTTTCAAACTCATCCACCAAAGCCAGCATCTCTTCAGACATGTGATCGTCTTCTAAGCCCTCCACTCCTTCTGAACCGTTGCTTTCTGCAGTGACTGTGTCTAAGAGGGAATACCATAAGATACTTCAAAAATTATTTTCCATGTACTTTCACAAACTGTACCAAAAAAATCATTTTACTGTGACCTGGCTTTTCCACTCGCACAAGTATCACTGACAGGCCACTGCACACTGCAAAAAGAGAGAATTAGTCAATGCAGACCTCCTCACTGCAAATAAGCATGCCTGTTGTGCCTGGAGAAGAATGGTGAAGAGAATGGAACCACTTTATGGATTACTTGTTACTTTATGGACAGAGAGGAGAAAACACAGCTTCTCAGTGGAAAATAGACAGCTCTTCTGAAAAAAAATCTATAAACTATTTCATTTACCATTGTAAGGCTGACTTACTTTCCAGTCTCAAGAAGGAGGGATCCCTTGCTGAACTCGGAGTAAGGACTTCTGTATCTTCTGTACCTCCCTCAGAGTGTCCTTCTGTCACTGCTGTAGCTGACTCATAGTGGTCAACAAAGTATTTCTCCTTGCCATAACTGCCATCTGGATTTTTCTCATGACAGTGGCCTGAAAGAGAGAAATTTCCTGATACACCATGAAAAAAATCTCCTACTGGATACAGTAGGAGATGTGCAGAAGATGTATTGTGGAAGCTACCCTCTTCTAGTTTTCTGTAGGTTTTTCTACATTTTTAATTTATGGATTAAAAGAATAATTCTACAAAGTATGAAAGACTTCACACAGTGATTAAAAAGCTGATCTGCCCACTGACAAGGGAGATCATGTAAAACAGTTAGAGGAAACTGTTATTAGGTATATGCTGTGAACTACTAATGCAAGAAAAATGAGCCACTTTTCAAGGGAAGGTTACACAGGAGGTGAGAAATTACTGTGTGTTGGTAGCCACTCCAATGAACACACTCCCAAGATATGTTGTAGTGACAATGCACCTTACGAAGTGTTTGTCTGCCACATGAACTTTCACTTTAGACACCACAGTGGTTGCCATGCTTTAGGAGCAAGAGAAAAAGGGCCAAGGCAGACTGATCTGGAAATGCCAGACTGACCTTCTCTGCCAGCAACAGAGAGCATGTTGGTACAACTAGCTCACAAAATGGAATGACAACAGCTAAGAGCATTAATCTGGGCAAAAAAAAATTCAAAAGTTTATACAAAAACCTGTAAATAGAAGATCTGTAACTTTGTGCTCAGGTTAAAAGTTCACATTCTACAAAATGCAGAGATATGGGAATAACATTGGAAAAAATCCAACTGTAGAATCAGTAATAAGCAGAAACAAAAAAGCACAAACTTGCAACAACCGTCTTTTAGCATCCTTCAGTGCCACAAAACCATTCAGGCAGTTTAACAGGTGGCCACCTGCATCTTTGTAACAATACTTTTGATAATAAGTGCATTTTAACGACAGATCTCAGATTTTCTAATAGTAACTATTTTCCGGGGCCAGAAGTGCTTAGGGAACAGAGTAAATGACACCATTCTCCCCATGTGTGAGAGACTGGGAACAGCCCTGAGCCCCAGGGCACAGCTACAGGGCTGGGACACTGAGACACGGACTGGGGGCGCTTGTCTCACCACACAGGAAACCTGTCCCCACTGAGAAAAACATACTTCATGTACACAGCTGCTGCTTTCAAACCCTTCCTTCCTTTATTTCAATCACTTGAGTGAAAATAGTATACATATGCCAATGAATTAAGAACACAGTTGAATGAAAGAAAAATTAAATGCAGGATCTACCTTCTCTGAGTGCAAACTGTGTTTCTGCATGCCTATGGGAAGCATTATTTTTTTCAACCAGCAGCATAAAATAACAAGAATGTGAATAAAGTAGATCAGTGCCCCTTCCTACTTCACACAATGCTTCTATGTTACAAAAGAATGATTCTAGGTTTTATTCCTTTATCAGGCCAGTGGGATGAGCGGATGGTTCTAACTCTCATGTAAGGGTAACCTGTTCCACTGCTTCTCTGCAAGTGAAACTACAGCTTTTAGCTCTCTGCTTCTCCATCTGGGAACACTCAGGCATCATCTTTGGAGGAGAAACAGACCAGTACTTTCTCTGTGTGTGTGTGGGAGTGACCAGAATCAAACAAATTAAACTAGATTATAATCCTTTGGGAAAGCTATTTCTTGTCCTACCTTTTCTGCTGTATGTAAGACAAACAACGTTATGAATATATAAAACAGAAGTAGTTAACTTCATCAACTATTCTGATATCTATATCATACAGTTATACTCAGCTTTTCCTACTCTATCAGTCATTGATTCTTTCTTCAATTCCCTGCCCACCCCCTCCCATTGTGCCAATAAAAAATTAATGGGTTTCATAAAGGAAAAGAAAAAGATAAAACAATCCCTTCAGTATATGGAGAGCCTCATGTTTAGTTATGAGAAATGGTGCACACAGAACACTTAGCTGCCCCTACCTGACATCAACCCAAATTGATTTCAATGCAAGTCAGGTGCTTCTCAGAAATGTGATGACCACAATTCCCTTTGCTGAAGATCCACTCATCATTAGTATAAAGAAAGAAGCAGAGGGGCTCAAACCCAGACAACTAGTTTTAATTGAAATAAAAATGCCAAAAATAATTAAAGAAGCTGGAAGGCGCAAGCAGAGGAAGAAAAAAAATGATGGCACTTAAAATTCTACTTAACACAACTCTGTTAATATTAATTTACAACACTGTCAGCTAAAAACAGACTAGATGACTGTGCTGGCTTTCTTGGGATCTGAGAGCTGCTATATATAGAAACCTGAGTGACCTAATTTTTTCAAATTGCTGCTTTCGGTTGTCTGATGTTGTTGGAGACTATGCCACAACGCTAGCTGAAAAACCAATGGAAGCTGAAGATCCCTAGTGAGAGAACCATCAGTTCTGGCAACTCAGAACTTCACAGCTTCTGCCAGTCAGATGGCTGAAGCCCACCAGGGAAGTCCAGTGGGGAAATCTGCGAGACCAGCAAGGGAACAGCACAGCCCCAGACTCTGGGTTTATTCTCTGTAGAGCTTTGGCTGCATCACTGCAATACTTACAGCACGTTTGTTGTGCAAAGGACTAAAGTGACCACTGACCTACAAATGCTCAGCTATTTATTACTAATATTTCACATATATTCTGGCTGTCTAGATCTGCATATGTAAGTTTTCGGTGTAAAGTCCTGACATAGTGATATTACAAAACCTGAAAGTCTAAAATTTCTAGATTGTACTTGGTAAGTTGTAAAATTTGTACATTGTAAGTTCTGCTTACTCCATCCTGAAAAATTACTAGATAAGGATCACTTTCTTGCTCATTTATTTTCTGGGAGCAGCTGTTGTCACTCTTCCTATTGATTCTGTAGAGCTAAGAAAGCTCAGAGGGAAGTGGATCAGAGTTCTGCCTTACCTTATGTATTATGAGACCTGGTTACCAAATTGCAGACAGTGAACAAAAATCATAGTGATGATACAAACAAGTGTCTGAACCTTTATTTAAGTGACGTAAACACAAATAGGCTGTACCGGTTAATGTAGGAATTGGCAGAAAAAGCCCACATAGTTTTTAATTTAAAGAGGAAATCCCCTAGAAAAAAAGCAAATACAAACTCTAAACTGAAGCATTGAGACCTTGGAGATTAAAAGCAGAACACAGCATTGTGCATTAAGACTTTAGTCCCGTATCATTATAACTTGTAATTTTTTTTGGCCAATGTGAACACACTTGGACAGCACTAGCACAAACCAAACTTTAAATATAGGTAAGATCTGCTAGATTATCTAACCCATTTAATATCTATCACCTTCATGATTTTCAGGACCCCACTCAAATGTCCACTGAAGCTGTGGTAACTACTGCAGTTGGTAGGGTGGAAAAACCCTAGACAAAAAGTCAGGCTCAAGTTCTTTAGGAATAGGGTGATTCTGAACTCTTAAGCTGAAATCCACTTAGCCTAAGGAGGGAAGCACCCAGAGTGTTGACATCTGTCACAAGGAAGGACAAATGTCAAGAGGGAGAAGTGATGCAGTAACTGAAGTTCAAGACTTGCTACATCTATGAATGGGTAACAAATACTTATTCTGAACCACATTTAATGTTGCCACATTTCTCTGAAAAGTCACACCTGAAAACCATTATAAACTTTCCTCATTACATATGAACTTTTCTGGTGCTATGTGTTGTGTATTTTTTTTTGTCTAAGAGCAAGTTTCTGTCCATTTAGGTGACCCTAGATGCTCAGATTGAAAGCCACTCACCTAAGACAAGGAAAAAAAATGCGGGAAGTACGGAAAAGAGGAAAGATGAAAAAACAACACCCCAGAGTATCACACGGAATACGCAATGCTGCAATAAGGTCTTCAAAGTAATCAAACCTCACCACTAAATTAGGCATTGATTGTTCTAAAAATGTAAATTAACTGCCACTGGAGCTGTTTGTTTCTTGTGGTACATCTGGCAGAGAGAATGAGGCCTCATTAAATATTTTCACTGGTTGACTTGTATATACCAACTAAAGATACATGATTTGGTGTCATCAATAGCATCAGAAATAAAAAGGAAAATTATTTCCAAATGTCTTCGGTCAGCACAAAATTTTTAGTGGCATTTAGCTGTCGGTGCACAACCTGCAAAACGCAGCATTCCAACTCCACCACCTATGTTCCAACATCCTAGGTTTATGAAAATTATTGGGTCTTAACTTCTAATGCTATACAGACTAGTTCCCTTACAATTTTTTGGTACATATTTAGAAATTACAATGGCAGAAAAATGCCTCAGAACTAAAAGTCAAGTAATTTTAAATTTAGGTACTGATTTGTTTTCCCTTGCCATTTGGAACAAACAGAGCAGCATTATCTCCTGAATTATTACAAGAGTCAAGGATTGTTGCTGTAGCCACTGACTTGCATTAGGTTAGGCAAAATGCATGTTATCTGGAGATATGTGTCACTTAAATGATTTGCCTCTTTATGGGTAAACACAACCAAGAGAGAACTGTATTTAATACAGATATAAGTCAGCCTAATACCTGAGATGTCAGAGTAGAGAACAAACTGAAACCAAGCTGCTAACAGGAATTATTAACTCCATACTTATTTTTTATGAACGCTTAAAACTAGTATTCCCCACAGTGAAATTCAGTAAAGATAGGTCTTTTTTTCTTCTTTTTACAGCAGGAATGACATATCAATGAGCTCAGTGGAAATAAGTTTCAATCCCTGCATGCAGATGAACAATCTCATCTACAGACATCTCAGCAGCAGTGCATCAATAAAGTCTTCTCTTTACTTTTGCTAGCCACTGCTTACAGAGATGCAGAGAGACACAAGTAAAAGGGGGCAGTGTATTACCACTTCACAAAAGAGAATGGGCAATGATGCTGCTCAGAGATCGTGTGAAAAATTTGGGGGTCCTTGTACTTGAGTAACATTGTGTACTTACAATTAGGCTAAAATATATTCGTTACAGAAATTAAACTGAAACCCAGCAGTTTAATTGATTGTCGCCCATCACTTTTACAGAACCAGCCTTGTTCAGTGCTTTGTGTCACAGGCAATACAATTTCCCAGGGTTTACAAAAATAATCTAGAAGGAGAGAATTCACCTACCAGAACCTTTTGTACATCTAGAACTACTGGGATCTCAGTCATCAACACTTGGGCTAAATCAGCACCTTAAGAACTGCCTTATTTTTTCTGCACCACAGTGCCTTCGTTGCAATCAAACATTAACAGGCCAGGCAGTGTCACAGGGAAGAGCTCTTTGGGAGCCCATCCTCTAGACAACATAAAAACATGAACTTTGACTTTCATGGCAACGTTAACACTGGTGATTAACACACTGAATACTCTAATTACCCTGATCTTTCAAGGTGAACATGGTAATTTCCTAAAGATCTTCTGAGACATTACAGCAACCATGTTATTCCAATCACATATGAACATATATTTGATTGCAAAGCATTTGCTAAGGGAAAAAAATCCAAGCCACTTATTTTGACATGAGTTTTAAAAGCAATGGGATGAGCAGTAACTACAGAAGAGACCTATCTTTAGCAGCTATTGCTGCTCTTCTTACCTTAATCAAAAATTAACATGGTTCTATTTAGATTTTACTCTAAAATTAATGCAGTCCTTTTCTCACTGTTTTAATACAAAAAAATACATATTTATACTTCAAAATGAATCAGACTGAGCTCTGAAAGCAGAAACTGTGGAATACTTAGGACTGAACAGGACCGGCATCAAAAATATTACAGAAAGGTCACAGGCCATAACTGCTAAACTGCACCACAGTGTTGCATTAAAACTCCAGAAGCAATACCAAATGACTTCGTTGCTTTCCACACACACACACACAATTTAAAAAAACCCAAAAAACCAAAAAAACTAACAAAACCTAAAGAATTTCCAGTTAATTTTTAATGAAAAATGATCACCAAAGTGACAGAGCAGGTAAGTGAAAAGAAAACTACAAGTTTTAATTAGAATTAGCTAGCTGTGCCATATTGACCTGCAAATGTTTGCTAGGTCCATACTCAGCTCAAGAGAAATACACCAGCTCTACCACATATCCACTGTGCACCAGAGAAGCCAGGAAGGACACAAAGCAGATGGGCAGCCTACATCTGCAGGAGTAGAAACGCTGCACAGCCTTGCTGATGACTTGAAAGGCGACCAGCCCAAGCAGTGGCCAGTCTTGCTCTCTCTGAACCCATCAGGATCACTGCTGATTTCAGCCATGCATGATTCAGCTCTAGAACAGTAACGTCAGTGGACCTCCAGTGCCTTTCACAGTTGTAACACACTGGATAAACCACTAAAAAAATGTATCTACTACCCACATATCATCATAGATTCTATTCTGGATAATGAAAGATGGATTGCAGTAAGTTCCCCACTCTGATGAAGTTAAGTATCCATATGGATACTGGAAAAGAATGAGAAGTGTAACAACCAAATTCTGAACTAAGCTTTAAATGTGTTTTCTTCCTACACACAAACATTATTTATTAATTTTTAGCTTTTTTTCTTTAATATAAATCCTCCTTTGAAAAGCCAGAATTTACAGGAAAAAAAATAAACATTTTCAAAGGACAGGGCAAACTGCTGATTGAAATAGTGAAGTAATAAAAACAAATAATGAAAAGCAAAATGAAGTATTTTAAAA
The DNA here is from genome assembly GCA_013396955.1 of Regulus satrapa. Taxonomy (NCBI): domain Eukaryota; kingdom Metazoa; phylum Chordata; class Aves; order Passeriformes; family Regulidae; genus Regulus; species Regulus satrapa. The sequence goes on along the minus strand of VWZN01004362.1, from coordinate 52,070 downwards.
GCTGATTTTCATAAATTCCTCCAGGCTTTGATAGCCAGTGGCCCTTCTTCAAAGATGATGAGAGGCGTGTTCAAAAAGGAATAGTCAAAGAAAACACTACATAAAAAGCTTTCATTTGATGCATAGCAAAAAACAGGATGATAATTTATGCCATCAAAATTTAGACCAAAGCACACAAAACGAAGCATACAAAAGTTCTTTCTTTTTTATTTAATGCCAACAACAGGTTTTTTCCCAGGTAAGATGTTAGGGTAAAATTGTTCTCACCGATAGGAAGTTTTAAAGGCTGAGTTGTGGCAAAACAGCTCCCTCTAAATTGGTTTAGCTATAGATTTAAAGGTTATCTATTTGTCTCGTCACAGCAGTTCTGATTAAACCTTTCAAAACATACAAATGCCAACAATACATGACCAGGTTTCTTGATCATATTGAGAGAAACACCTCACCACTGCATAACAGACCAGTCCCTGATGAACAGATACAAAAATTCTCCTTATGAAATATAGAAAAGTGATAAATAAAACATGGGAAAAAATTAAAGAGAAAGACAAACCTATTTAAAATAGATCATAATGCAGTTTAATAAGGGATATGCATGCAAAACATCCTGAAGAATTTAGTAAGTTACTCTGTTACAGAGTAGAAACCATCAACCTTCCTCCCAGCAACAGAAAGAGGAAAATCCAAGAGATTGACAACCTAAAGCCTTCACTCTCCTTCTTCCTCTCCACCCACTAAAACAAGAGTTTATTCATTTTATGATGCACATTTAGTAGCAGAAACTTACTTTATGATGCCAGGAATAGGGCTTAAAACATAGAAACAGGGCTTAAAACATAGAAACATCTAAACATTGAAACGTAATCCCCTCCAGTCCTCTCAGTGAATTAAAGACTAGAAAATATCTTTTTTAGAGGACCCTGTTCTATGTATAGAGCAGGAAGGTAAGTAGCCCTCCAGTCTGAATTTCAGTCTGTGGCTCAAGGGTAATGATTTTTTCTTCCTGTTTGTTTTGGGGAGAGAAAAAAGGCAAGATAAATAAGTACATAAAAGTTCTGAAGACAAAGGCTTGTCCTCAGTGACTTCTCCTTGGGCTAGATTTTTTACCATAGATAAGAAAATAGTTACTTCTGAATTTCTTAACAATAAACACTCACCCACAGTGGATGCCAATATAAGGCTTGCTATGAATATTAAATTACTGCTATTTACATCCCTGTGCACAACACAATTCTGAACTCTGTTTATGATTAAGCCAGAGACAATTCTTAGTTTAATTATCACTAGCATAAGCAAAGCCTACAGTGACCTGCAATTTTTTTGTGCTTTCTAATCTTTCCTCTCTTCTGCATATCTGTTACACTAAACATCACATATTTTGGAGATCCTGTTAGATGCTAAGTATCTATGAACTCAAGTCTAGAAAGGACTTTCTAGTAACCTTCTATTGAGAAATGGCATCATATAGTTGAACTCTCCGAGAGTTAACATCTCCACTATGGATTACTGTTAGCTTCCTGCTTCTCTGAATTCATGGGGTTGAAACTCCAAAGCCAAAGAAAGGCCTTATATATATATATATATGTCTTGATTACCACTTTTCTGTAAGGTTTGCACCATAGACTGGAATTTAAACAACATACCACATGGACTTGATTACATGTTCTTTATTCTGAGAAACTATTTTGAAAGGCTGTATTTATGTTTATCTGTGTATCTCTTCACTAGGTTATAACAGCTCAGCAAGAGCAGATTCGTATTCAGACTTAATCCATGACAATTTACAGATTTGTTTGGAATAGATATCCATGCAACTGCTGCTCCTAACTGGACATCAGAGCAGAGACACTGACACACTACAGCAGCAAACCAGCCTTAACTGGTCAGGTAGTCCTGCCTCTTACTAATCTAAGAGAGCTTTTAAGTGCTTGACAGTTTGCCTGACAGGGCGCATTCTACACAAAACCATTAAAAAGCAGAACTGTTGCTGTAAATAGAATTTAAAAAAAAATAATTCTGGTGTTGATGGTTGTGATGATCAAGATTAGCCCTTTTCTTAAGTAAGGAATGCAGAAGGTTACACTTGACAAGAATACAGCCAACCACTCTAGATTAGAATTCAACAAGAAATCACCCTCCTCACACTCCCAGATCATATACAACCATAGAAGAGTTACTGCAGAAAAACTAAAAATCTTTGGAAGCACGTCCCTTCTCCCCAAAATGCTTACATTCAAGAAGTTTCAATCTCTTCCTCTAGGGATATGCTGAACTGTCCTAGTTTCAGTTTCTAGTAGCCAGAACAGATGACAGAGTTAAAGCTTTGAGGATAGTCAGAGCACAACACAAACTCACATGAACCAGGCAACCAACCTTAAAAGGGAAAAACAAATCAATAAAGCAGAGAGATCAGGGGTAGTTAAGTGCCTGGCACTCCGTGGCTCAGCGTGCAGTGCTCATTTTAATCCGAGCACATGGCATTGCATGCTGCTTGGAGACAACCTCCACATGACTCATTACAGGCTCAGGCCACACATCACCACTCTACACATTCTCAGATTTAAGCCAAGTGAATACAGCCTTCAAGGTCTTGGCCAACTGCTAATGACACTAAACTACACGTTGTCACTTTTCCCACATGTGGGGACCACATGTTCTTTTCTCTTCCAAATATGTTTTAACCAACTCACTAATGCAGTGCGTACAGCTCAACCACGAACACGTCTGTGAAACTACATCTCCCCGCAGATGTAGCTGGGGAATTACTATTCCTCCTACAAAGGCTGTTAAACATATGCAGTTGTTGGAACTTTTACAATAGGTCCAGCTCTAGGTGGTGCATCCAATTAAGGTTCAGTAAGAAATTTTAGCAGCTGTATGTAAGTAACAGCCACTGGCAAAGACAGCCTCTCAAACAGAGAGGAAGACACAGTCACAAATGTCTCATTTTCTCTACGTTCTTGTCACAGAAAAGCACCACTCAAATTGCAGAGAAATGTTAATACATCTGATAGCTGAAGGTGTCAACTTTTGAAAATTTAGTTGGAGAGAGAATCTTTTCCCTTCGAGCAATGCCTGACGTTTCTCCTCCTACATGAACATGAAGCTATTGCTCAAGTAAAGGAAAGATCCAGGTAACAGATGAAGAAGAATCTTTTGGACTGTAAAGGCAGATAAAAATGGGCAATGTTATATTGTATTTAGTTTAATACTGTACTGCTTTTTCTTCACACTGAATGGTTTTCCATCAGTAAAATCTCACTGAATTCACCTACAGTTCTAAATTCCCTTCCACAGTACAATTCTCATTTCCTCAGTTACTCCAGCAGCTGAGGCCATGATTTTCTCCTCTCTCCTCTGCTAGCCAATGGCCTTCTGATCTTGGGAAAAGACAAATGGATACAGAACATTCAATATTGCAGGTATACCATTCTTAACAGAGCATGATGCAAAGTGAGACTGATGGGAGAAGCTGTCAGGTACACAGCCATGCACACAGGATAGCAAAATATACTCTGTATGATGAAAGAAACTGCAAAACAAACTCACCCATTAGCATATTTAAACATGCAAAAGAGAATTACATTTGAGCAACAGAGATATACTTAAGGAATCATGCATTGTTTACAGAAACCTTTAAGATTCTTAATGGCTTTCCAGCAAGCAGCAGCTTGGAAGCAGTGTGCATAAGCAGTGTGTACACAGCCTTTGGATATTGGTGTAGCTAAAATTCCATGTTTAACGTAGTACCACTTTCTTTCATTTTTAAGCCTTACAATCTATTCATCTTTTATACAGTTTTGACAAGAAAAATATATGGAAAGGAAAGACAGGTTTCAAAAGTGAGCTTAGCACGGAATTAGGGCTGGGTCATTCAACTTCAACTTCCTTCAGCTGTTTAAGAGACACTGTATGAAAACTTTTCAGGGAAAAGTATGATTCACAAATCAGGCTCCAAGGAGTGAAAAGCACAAAGAAACCTGCACCTGGCCAACTATCTTCAAGATCACATCACTAATATTCTAAGACCACTGCAGCAAAAGTGGACTGTGGAACTGCATTTTCCCTTACTGGGCTGGTGGTACAGAAACAGTAGCACAAACCCAAAATAACCAGGTCCCATTATTCTCACAGAGCACATTCTCACATGGATTTCTCCAAGATCTTCCACTCAGAAGCCCATCTGACATTTCCCAACACCCTCACTCCCCAGGGATGTTGGCTACCACCAGGACAAAAAGTGGATGTAATTCTCCATATCTCCCACCTGGCTGCATTCTGCAAGATGTTCTCACTCTACACAAGTACAATTTAACCTCCTCTTACTCCTTTAGTGCTACAGAGCCCAAATATGGTGACCTAGAGCCACTTGCGTGGCAGCCACCAGACCTTTCAGATGGATGGTCACTGTACTATCTTCACTGCCAGAGATGCTTGGCTGCCAGAGGGAAAAAGAATCCACCTTGGTTTCAGATTCCAGGTGGAACTTGCAGGGTGAACAAGAGGCACATGGGTGCACTCCTGTGCAAGTACAGGGCAGCAACTGAGGACTTACCTCCAAAGGAGAACAATGATTTTAGAACTGCTACTGTTTCACACAGAACCCGCTTTCTCTATGCTACAGGTACATGACCAAGGCAAATTATTGCTGTGATGTGTTTCTGAGAGCTCTGACAAGCTGTTCGTGTGGTTCATAGAATTCTGCTTGTTGTTTAACAACCCTACTGGTATTCACTCTTCTGTTCGTACAGATGAACTTTACCATAAGAGGCAAGAGAGAGAGTAAAAGCATAAGAGAAAAAATGGTCACAGATCCCATCCCTTTCACAAACTCTAAAATAAGTAAGAGTACAAATATGTGCAGGATTCTCAATAAGGTTCAGGAGCACTCATGAATTCTGCCTTCTTGTATGCAAATCAAGGTGAGAAAAAGCTGAATTTGAAACATACAGAAGTACTCTGTTCAGAATCCCATATAAATGGTATAGATCCTGGCCTTTTGCTTCCACTAAAACACAATTAAATCCTGAGCTAAGCTCAATACCCTTTGTTCCAAGAGTAAACATCTTAGGGGATGTTTATTCCATTAACATTAATTTAACACCATTAACACTAAGTGATAAGCATTCTTTGGACAAGCAAGATACAGCAGCTTGAGAAGGAAGAAAGTACTTTTATGACAAAAATGTCTAAAAGGACCTCATGCAATAGGAAATGGAACAAAAATTTAGCAGTCTGTTGCTGGGACCATCAAGTCAGTCATAACTGGTAGGGAATAAGTGAGTTAAGTGAAATGTGCATTTAAAATTTTAAATATTTAACAACCCCGTGTCTTAACATACTATTGTGTAAAGAAAATCATGTGATGTTTTTGCTTAATGTTTGTGTATCTCAAATCACTGAAGGGACTTGAGGTGATTGCAGCTGTCAACCTAGTGTCAGAGGCTTAAACTGGGATGTTAATTTAAGGAAATTATTTAATCTGTCATAAGCTTACAGTTAGAGTTTCAAGCAGAGATTCTCCTTTCAGGTCAACCTCTCCCCTTTAGGTCAATTTGCTTAAAGGTATAAGCTTATTAACTTTAACTTACTTTAACCTCTAAGAACCTAAGTGCTGGGGATAAAGGGAAATCCATACACATATCAACTGAAGCACCTTTCTCATGTTTTACTTTAAGGGGAAACAGACGGAATAAACCAGGAGTTTTGATTTCATGTGGCACAGAGAACTGGTACCGCAAGAGGGCACTAAAGCCACGCCTAAAGCAGATCCACGTTATAAAACTCACTCTGACGAAGAAGGATGAGCTGCTTTCACACTCTCTCTACATACAAGGATTCGGGTTTTGTGGTGGCATACACATACATTCATAATCAACTCACACTCCCTCGACATTCCACAGAGCAGCACAAAGCCTTTTGTAAAAGCACTATCCTGCCAAGGATGAAAGACAGTGAGACTTGAACTTGAAGCTTGAAACAAGTCACGTGTCATGTTTTGAATAACATCAGCCTATGAGCAAGATTTTGAATTTTAGTCTTGTCTACAAGAATGTGAAGTGCATGAGCTCATAACCAAATGGAACTCTGAGTCAGAGGTAGATGCTCAGTCAGCTAAAAAAAATGATGAGTACAAATAACTTCTGTTTGCCCAGGCAACAAATCTGTTTACACACAGAAAGAAAAGTCTTGCCCAACAGTAACTAAAAAATCAGTATATTTCAATGGCCAGCTGATCATCACAACAAATATATGGTTCTCATATTCTGTACCCTTTTTAGTAAGGCTTGGCAACATCTGAATGTTTACATCAGCCAGTGAAGTGCCACAGGAACAATCCCACAGTGGAATAGTCCTCGGCAGGCCTTAAGACCTGATAAAAGCTACTTGCAACGTTTTAAGCTATAAAGTGTGCAAGACAAATCTCAGCAATGCACCATCAGACAAAAATGATGCTGGCTTTCTCTGCTAGCTTAATAAGCAGCCCAAATATTTCTGCTCCACACCTTTGAGAGCTGACCCTGTTTTTCCCATTAATCTTTCTACACTTGTTAACACACATCTCTCGGTCCTGTTAGCGGTGTGTCAGACATGGCTGCTGAAGTTATCTGTCAAGCAACACAAAGTTTCTTAACCTGCTTCTGGAACTGACTGACCAGGAACCTAGCAGCTGATGTAGCAACACCCTTAACACTACCAAGGCACCTCTAGAAGGATCACCACAGGATAATGCTGGAATAATGAAGACTTCCAACTGTTTTCTCAGGTATTTGGGAATAAGGCACTGTGTGGGCTCTTGCTGTATAGCACCTATGTTAGATGCGACTGCCTGAATTCCTACAGCTGTCTAAAAATAAATGCCACAGGTGATAGAGTTGGAATAACTTTGGACAGTTCACACACATCCTTCATAAGGGAAAAAACCCACCAAAAATCTCTGCAGATTTATAAAGTCTTTTAAAATGAAAAGAAACAAACATCTATATAAAAATTTAATACAGGAAGGAAAAGTTAAATAGAAAAGTGCTGGTTTGAGATTTTTAATTCTCATTCTCACGTGCATCAAGTGACTTAGGTTCGAAATATAAATTACCTATACCAGAAGTAAGTTACTAAAAACAGTACCAGGCAGCAGTACAGACAGGAGCATATAAGTAAGCATCCAAAAAGTCAGCATTAGTCTGTTGCACTCCCAAAGTCCTGTGCTAACAGCAAAAGTCCCAACATGCTTGAGAAAATGCCTATTTCATTTACTTGAAATAAACACCAAGCACATACTGTAATCAAAAATCAGGCCACAAATTCAGATTTTTGATCCCATATTCCATCTCATGCTAGCACGTAATTCCCACTGACCATTTGCTGGATTCTGCCGATGGCTCACGGCAGCAGAGCAAGGAATTCCATGTCTCACTACTTAGCTCAGGTTTCATGAACAGAGGCTTTTGACAGGCGAAGGAAAACCAGCTATCACATGGGCCTACAACCCAAAGCAAAGCACAGGAAGCCTACTGCTGTTACTTTCAGAAATTCTGAAGGAATGAATGCTCATTAAAACAAGATACTAAACCAGAGAAATGTCTGACATTGCAAATTCTTGGTAAATTTTTCAGCATAAGATATTGATCTCAAAGAATAAAAATACTTTATGACATGCCATCAAGTGAATAATAAAAATCTCTTTTCAACTATTTTCCTTCGACTGAAGGAGCAACAGAAGACTCCCAAAATTTCAGGATACTTCTAAGTGCAAAATATGATTTTTCTGAGTACACATGTGTTCTTGAAATCATTCTGGTTTTGGAGACTTAGCCTCACTTTCATATAGCCTGTCAGGATTCTTCTTGAATCAGTTGAAGTTTACAGTGGGGGGAAAAAATATTTCCCCAAACCTTATGCAAATAAGATAGGTAAATCTACCTTTCTGGTTTTAAATTTTGAGTTTGTACTTCAACCACAAATTGTCATCAAGGCTGAATTAACCAGTATGTTCATTTTACATTCTGCACAATAATGTACAAAGAATGTTTATGCTATTTGTCAGATTTATATTTTCAGGCTTCTTGCACTAAAACAAAAACCAGAATTATATTATAAATTTAATTTAAAAAAAAAAAGGACAAGAAGAGTCCTAGAAAAAGGCAAATAATACAGAGTACAATACTTAATGGAATACTGAAATTTAACGAGCACATTAATATGCTAAGGCATATTCAGCTCCCTCTTGATTTAGCAGCTTCACATATTCCTTACTGACCAAAATCCAACTCCAATGTACCAGATGGATATATTCATGCTCACTCTGCTATCCAGTGGCCAAGCTGGCTAAAAAAGGCTAGATAACACTTTTCTCTTAAGCCCTTTTGAGATAGGATGTCCCTCACATTCAAGAAACACAGACTTGCTGAACAGCATATGCTGTAACAACTGACCTCAAATTGAACAAACTGGATCAGGAACCAATGCAAGCAGCGCCAAGAATCAAACAAACTGCACTGTGACAAGTTTAAGGAAGGAAAGCATATAAAACAAAAGATGTACAAGATAACTTGGGAGTTCAGATACAACTACTATGACTGTTTCAGTTCTTGTGCATGTACTTTTAAACTGCTTTCTGCTTAACTTCAAAATAGAGTAGCTATGAGTAAGGTTTGACTGGAATAACTTTAACCTTGTGAGTTACAGACTTTTAAAAGACTTTAAGTAAAAGTAAACAAACATTGTTTTGTTTTTTTAAGAACAGTTTAAGAGTCTCCTGTGATGAAATGTGCAGGTTCCCTTACTGCTTACAGTGTCCCGTAAGATTTTTCAAAGAAGGGCAATCTGAAGTTAAGAGATTCCTTGTGAGGTACCAGCATAGGAGTTGACATTATGGATATCAGCAAGAGATCCATCACTTGGGCTGCTACAGCACTCACTACAGCCCGCTCAGCCAAACTGCATTCATTTCTCTGCACAGCTGATGGGCTCTTAATCACAGCAGAATGTACAGGGCTGCAAAAAGTAGTATTATTTTAATGGCATACTCCTGGAATTTCACCTGACAGCATCATCCATACTGTACCACGAGATAGGATGGCCTCTAGTCTGTGTTTAGACAGTACAATTCCAGATGCTAAATCAGAGGAGTTTTCCCCATGTCTTTTCACTGGAGAGGGAATTTTAAAAAACCCTCAGAGGAAGCCCTAGCAATTCTCTGGTGAGGTTTACACTTGAAAATAAAGAAAATATTAGATGGAAAGATACCTTAGTAACAAATTGAGACAGAAACTATTAGAAAAAATATCAATAAACTGTCTTCAAGATTGCTCCTGAGTATCATATTGGCCATAATCGAGTACTGACCAAGTACTGAAAATATTCAGTGGGACTGAATAAAATGAAAGAATCCACCTCCAAAAGCTATTACTTTTTTTTAAACATAAATAGCCATTAATGACAACAAATCATTCTGTTGAAAATATTTTAAAGTTTTTTTTGGGGGGAGAGATTGGATTCTAAGTAATTCCTACAGAATTTTGGAGTGTTAAGAGCAGTGATCGCAGGTCCCATAGAAATAATATAATGCTGACACAAGACAGTCTATTCCTTGAAGGCTGAACTCCAGAAGATGACAACCAAAGTACTGAACACACTGAAAAGATATGAATTAAAACTGAATTGCTCTTTATCAAATTATTCAGCTTCTAGGAAACAAATCCAGCCGACTGTAAAACCTGAAGGGACGTACAAAGGGGCTGTTGAGCAGCCTAGCATTAGATGTGCACCTCCAGAAATACTGAATCCAGCATTCCTTGTTTAGCAGTACGAGATATTGGTGGTGCTGTTAAGGTATTACTGACAGTCAGGAAGTAATTTGCACTCAGTGGAAACCCTCTAGATATTCAAGAAGTCATCCTCAAGCAATTATTCAATGGACTGTAGCTTTTCCATTAAAAAGAATGTCTCGACCTTGATCTTTAAATAAAGGTAGAAAGTACTGTAAAGCAAAAGGGTGGGAACTTGGGAAAAAGAACCTCCAACACCCAAGGCAAACAGACATTATTTGACTTGTGGTCCACCTTTCAGCAGTTGCTTACCACTGCACACAGAGGAGGTGATGTTGTACAGGAAAGGATAAAACTGCAAACAGCGGATCATCTTCAGGCTGCTTTCACACTCCAAGCACTTGGTTGTCAAATTCAGTGCATGTCTGAAGGCCTGCAGGGCTCCACTAATGTTGTTCTGAGCCAGGTATGCATTTCCTAGGCTCAGGAAAGTCAGGGGCTGTGAAGAGAAAAGCAACACACCGCAGCATAAGTAGGCTCACTGTTTTAAATTGAAGCCAACTAGGAAATACACTTGTCAAGTCATTCCCTCTTAAATTTGGTGGGCAAGAATTCAGAAAACTTCCTAAACAGGCAATGCCTATTGCAACAATGGAGATCTAACAGCTTGATGATGCACCGGTGGTAACCAAAAGCTGCTTTGTCATAGGGTTGTGTTAGGAGTTCCATCTTTCTACAATAAAAAAAACCCAGCTGTTAAATATACACAAACCGAAAAGAAGCATTAAGTACTTACTTATAACCATCAAACATAATAATGCTTATTGCAGAATGCCAAATGAAATGTGCAAAGGCAATTTAGAATCATTCCAAGTTCACAAAAAAGTAAAAATATCACTGGTGTTCTAGCAGGACAGATGCATTGTTTTCCAGGAGTGTTCAGATTCACTGCAGCAAAGCTAGGGCACTGAAAACACCAATGTCACACGAGCTTAGGGGTACACATTTGTGCCTCTCAATTCTTTGTAAAACAGTATTTTTGTCTACTACTTTTGGCTACTATCCTAAAATAAGTACTTTTTTGCAAAGTAAAGATTATAAATACCTTTTTCACTGGGTAGAATTCAACACTTTAACACAGACACACAGTAAAGCATTACATTTATTGGTTGACTGAGAACTCTTTCACTTTGACAAAGGAATTTGCTGCAATTAACAGTACGCTGCTAGAATAATGACTACAGCACTGTAATTTAGCAATTGTTTTTCCCACTGAAACAGTTTTTTACATTCATTATCTAAAAATGTGAAGACCGAGCAGTAGTTGAAGATTTTTCCAACTCAGTTTGCATTACTAAACAGCATTCAGAAAACTGTGCAAGTTGAGCAACAGGATATTTTTTCTTTTTAACAGCTTCTGCTGATGGAGCACATCTTTTACTCCCAGTAGCTGTAATTAATTTTAACTTGTATTTACTTTCCATTATATTCCAGGAAATAACTTTGAAGTGCAATGTCTCCTGTTACTTTTTCTGGTAGAATGGGTGTAACAGGCATGAGTACACCTGAAAAAAACACAAGCAGGCATTACTGTAATGAGGCAGGATTTGCAAGTACTTTTGAAGAAAAGCCCTATTCACACAGCAGGGTCCTAAGGATTCTTAGGCTCCTCCCCTCCAAGGCTGTGTTTTCACATGTTCTTCTTAAGACACATCATTGAAGCACAGTTCTTTTCTGTATTTGCTTTTTTGCACTCTTAGCTGCCACCCAAATGGATTACATTCCTTTCCAACAACTGAATATTTGTTTCTGAATGCTACACTTAACAAACATACTCTGTTTTTAGCTTTTTTTAATGTGCAAGGTGATAGATAGCCTGGAAGGTTTCAACCCTGTTAATTTAACTAGAAAGGTAGAAGAACAGGGAAGAAGTCACTTGAACTTCTTACTGAAGTGACTCTGATGTGAGACCAAAATTATCTGTTACAGGAAAGGTGTTCCCTGCTATGCCATTCCCTTCCCCTTTCTTTTCACAATTGTTCTGGCCAGTTCAGTAGTTCAAACACCTTATATAGAAACTGTCTATGTGACATAAGTGACAATATAGAGAATTTTTATCATGTTACTGCTCAGAAATACGAAAACCTGGTTTCAATCTATGGATGGAAGTGAAGCCACCAAACACCTAGAACACATTTTCCTTTATGCAGACAGGCAAAACCTAGGGACAAATAAAACTGTACAGATAAAAAGTCAAGTGTCACAGAAAGATATCTATACAGTCAATGATCTTGGTGGCATACATGCTACTTTAAGGGTTTTAAGAATCAAGACGCAACAATGCTGACAGCTTGACAGATCTCTGTTTTAGGTTAAAATGTTATTGAACACCAGGACTAAATTCCTTGGAGGCACTGCTGGTAATACAGGTTTTGGGAGGCTTAATTTATAAGAACTTCTCTAGATGTTTATACTCTTAACACTCAGCATCACCCCTGCTGCAGTCAAGAATTTATACAAAAATTAACATCCATGGCAAATCACTAGCTGGGAGATGAAGTGTATGCAGAGATAAACACAAGTAACTTGTATTTAGAAAATGAGGGAAAACACACTCACTGCTGAGCAAACACAAGCCCCATGATCTTACCTCAGAAGCATTGATGGCCAAAGCTTTCAGCAGGAGCCTGCTGGCATCCGAATGAAGACCATAATGAAACAAGAGGTTAGCAAGATTGACCAGAGGGATGTCCTGATACTCATGTGGAGCCAAATTATATGCTTTTTGCAAACAGGTGATAGCAAAGGTGCTATTTCCAACTGCACGCCAGTACAATCCAGCTTCGTTAAGCACAAGCCATAGAGGATCTTCTGGCTATAAGAGAGTCAGGGAAAAGGATAAAAACACCCACAAAAGAGGCGTGTGGGAAATGGCTATTTCAGGAAGAAAGAAATGCCTGCTCTTTAACAAGAAGCAAACAGAACTCTTGCCTACTACATTGTTAACTAGATACAAATCAGGCTTTGCTGGAACTATTAGCAGATTGTTCAGTCTGCTCTATTCTACTCAAGATGGACATGATTTACAGGAGGAACTGTAATTTAGTAGCAGCTGTTGCTCGCACTCTACTCATATGAATGCTTTGTATCATGGCCACAAAACCCCTAAAATGTACGAGTGGTAATGGTTAGTTCACTACAGGAAGCAAGGCTTCTCAGGCACTTCAGAGTCTTAAAATGATACAAACACAGATCACAGATCTATATAAAATGCTAGAATTTGAAAGTCAGGCAGCTATTAAATTACAGTTAGATAGATGTGCTTCCAGGTCCTGTGTCTAACATCGTCTTTCCCTGTCAATTTAAGGTTTCAGAGTAATTTTTTCTTAGATTTAGTTACCTATTTATCTTATGAAAGTTGACAACTGGCATGCATTAGATACTGTTTAAAGACTATAAAACAGTAAGCATTAAGTGAGGGCAGGTGAAAGAATGGAGGAAGTTTCAAATACACCTTGAATGTTCCTTCCTCCTCTTTAACCTATAACAGCAAAAACAAGCACTCACCCTAGAGGGGAAATAGCAAAATTGAAAAACACTGATAGGTTGACAGAGGTAGGTAAAACATCCACTTTCAGATCACTTCAAAATTATTTACAAACATGTTCTAATTTTTAATATTTTCATCATTCTGTGTCACCTAATTCTACCAAACATTTACAGTATAAAAGCAAACACCTGAAATGGATGTTCACTCCTACCTACACGTCAGAAGTCCAAATGCATGCCTGAGTAGGAAACATGCAGCTAGGATTAAGGAAGCAGAACAGTGATACTAGGTTGAGTTAGTGGGAACATTTTTGTTCTGTTTTAAAAAAAATCCCTCCCACAGAAGGGCTCTAACAATAGTTCCAGATGAACTGGAAGATATCAATATGATACAATATTCTTTGTTTGGAGTACCTTACATAATCTCTGATGTCAAGATTATTAATGACCCCTGTTTTGCAATGCACATACAAAACATTACTTGCATGTTCTTCATTCCAAACTCCTCAGTGAATGCAATTCACCCTTCACCGGTCTCAAGGACCTCCCTAACTAAATCCTCAGCAAGTTATTAGCATCTTGTCTTTCCAGATACAAAGATACTAACTGTAGCATTCCTGCCCTAAGTAGTTTACCATTAGCACAACAGGTAAGACACAAGACTGTTCTTAAGTAAGCAGACAGAAAAGTTCAGGCTTTTAGTATGACAGCAACAGAATACTACAATTAAAACCAAAACACTCATGCACTGCACAGTAAGACATTAGACTTGTACAGGACTGTTCTGAAAAATGTAATAATAGGAATCAACTCCTACTGCTCATTTTTCTCCTGGTTAACACAGATGCACATAGTAAATGGTACTGATTTTCGACTAAAAAAGTATCTATATATAATACCTTGACACAACTTCTACAAGAAAGTTAAATTGAGAAATATCAGCTTGACATGTCAAAAAGAGTCAACGTCTCTCTCAATGCTTCCTGTCATTTGACTCTCAAAGGCCCCACGCAGGATGGAGGTGGCATTCCACAGGGTTCTATACAGAGGAACATTGTTTGCCCCAGAGTGCTAATTATCCTGACAGTAGATTGACAGAGGGTTGGTTTCCTGGGAGGGAGAGTAGGGGGAAGGAGGAGGAAGAGCACAAGGCAGGCATGCAGGAAGGGGTGGCAGACGGAGGAGTAGTTCCAAGCTACTTCTCCCAATTAATCAAATGGCTGCCAGAATTCACTGATATACTGCTGCTCCATATCCTTGCAACAAGAACAAGCTACTACAGCTTGCAACTACAACTGGCTGTTTGGTCCACAACAAGCTAAATTAGATACTTCTCTATATATTTCTGCTTTACTTGTGTAAAATGGATTTTTAAGTTTGTTTCATCCCACTTACAGGCAGAAAATAAATTCCTTTCTAGTGCATAACTGACTACTTGAGAAGTGCAAAAACAAATCTCAAGTAAGAATGATGAATTCATCTCACGTGACAGACTGACATACCTTTTTCATGGCATGATCTAGAAACAATCCAATCTTTGTCAGTGTAATAGTTTCGTTGTTGATACGAGAATGCAAAACCTGGAACACAAAGATTTGGTTTTCCCCAAACTCCTGAATACATTTTACAAGGGCCATACAACACATTTGCTTGCTTAAATCTTCTCTTTAGCAAAGGGAAGATCAAGATATTGTACTAACAAGAGGATGTGAACACTTAAAGCAACCAATCTCCAGAATGCAATATGAAGGCCTTAAGTTACCAGCCTGGTAGAATACAGAATTTCTTGGAAATGAATTGTATCAAGTGACTGTTAGATTTAAAAGAAAGATGCAATTTCAAAGAGTTAATTAAATATCCCATTTTGTGTGCTTTTGGTCAGCACCTGAAAGAAGTCAAACAAGTTAACCCTTTCTCCATTACTATTAAAAAGACTGCCTGTATTTTACCCAAGTACTGATTACCTTGAAATACCAAAATCTTTCATGACCTGAATAATATTTTTAAAGCAATAAAGAGGAGGATTTTAAACCAGAAGAGAACCAACAAAAAAATATCTCTTACTTGTCTTGCTTGATCGTCTGGCATCCTGAATTTTAAATCTAGATTAGTGTCTAATTCCTTGACCAGTATGTTTAGAGATTCATTATTACGAGCATCAGTAATGGAAGAACAATCTGGTGCTTCTCCATGCTCAACAGTATCTCTTGGGATATTCAGTATTGGCTGGATTCTAGCAGTAAGGAGAACAAAGATAAATTAACAGCATGTGCTGCATGTCATCATGTAGAAATACAAGAACCTGCTAAGCCTTGTCACAGCAGACTGCTATGAGACACGAGCTGCAAACATGAAGAACTCAAGGACCACCCTTACCTTGAAAAGTAATTTATAAGGTCTTTACTTTCCATTTTTAACAAGAACAATGAACATGCAGTAGAGATAACAGAAGGTTCTCATATTATGCTAATAAGGGTTCTATGATGTTTAGGACTAAACAGATATGTGGCAAAAAAAAAAAAAAAAGATGATTTGTTTTACACTAAAACTTGATTTCAAAAATATCAAGAGGTAGCCAAATTTCATATAAAGAACATTCTAAGATGAACACTGTTTTTTCCAAAGGAAGCTGCTGGATATTTGTAGATGGGGACCTTTAACACAAGCTCAATACTAGTATTATACTGACTAGGTGGAACAATACAGCTTTTTTACTACCACTGTTATAATTGGCATTGATCTATGTAATTTAGCTATTGCAGAACAGACACATTTATTTTATTCTATATAATAACAAATATTACAGATTCTTCCATGACTAAGCTGATTTTCTACCTCTGTCTCAAAGGAATGAGCTGGAGTTTTCCACTCCTAATCCTTTTTTAGTGTTTTCTGCTCTTCATCATTTTCTGTTGTCAAAACTAAATCTAACAGGATGTATGTAATGTACAAGAGTGAACTGCAGTTATTAAATAGATGCTCACTAATTTATTTTTTTTTTTGTTAATATAGTTAATATGTCAATAAGACATTCAGACTTGTGAGGACTTAAATCCTCATTCTGTCTGTATTTAATGTGTTCACCCTGGACTAACACTCAGGGAAGAATCACCATGAAATTGGATGTGGCTGTTACACTGCTAGCAAAGAAAACAATCAAGGAAAATGCCTTCCTTCTATGGAAAGGCTGGAGAAACAGGCTTGAACACCTCTCTATTGATTATTAATTGCATCCATCCTGTCCAGAAAGAAAATACTCTTCACTTATAAAGATTTACAAATACAGCTTTTTTA
The DNA here is from genome assembly GCA_013396955.1 of Regulus satrapa. Taxonomy (NCBI): domain Eukaryota; kingdom Metazoa; phylum Chordata; class Aves; order Passeriformes; family Regulidae; genus Regulus; species Regulus satrapa. Next base: position 35,460 of record VWZN01004362.1, on the reverse strand, counting down.
AAATCAACACTTGCCTGAATCCCCTGTTTTCTGGAGGCAAGAAGTATGTTGGCAGTTCTTCTGGGTCAGGAATTTTGGGGAAAGATTTCATGCACTCTGAACGCTGAGGCCAAAGAATATGCTGTTTGGCCTAAGGGGGAAAGGCATTATTTTTAATTATCTTCTCAACATTTTTAATATTCTAATGAACAAGGTAATAAAAGGGATATTAAAGGATAGTCTGAAGAAAAAAAGGAGAACATAGGAAGTTTCACATAAATGAGGAGAGGATTCAGCCCTCCTGTGTGAAAGGGCAAAGCTCATCCTCTTCACTCACTCTGCTGGGCTCCACGCTCCACACAGAAACAATAGAACGAGCCACAGGGGAAGACTGCAAGGACTGGCTGTGAACACTTCGGTTTGCATGAGGATCCAAATTCATGGATGTCATACTAGAAGTTGAAGAGTCTTCTCCAAACTAGAAATAACAGAAAGACAAATTTCAATAAAGGAGATGGTACGTTCCTTGTTGAATTTCTCCATGTTATTTCCACTCCCCTTCCTACTTATGTAGTTCAGCCTCACTGATGAGCTGAAATGTGGGTAGCAGGAAAAAAAAAAGGAATTTAAGCCTCTTGATCCACTCAGGCCATGCAAGAGTAATATTCATAAATCAGTCAAGAATGAAAACACAAACAAGTACAAATGAAAGAAAAAATGCTAAAAGGTACCGAGCCAACACTTGTAATAGACCCCAAATAAAATCTATTTATCTAGATTGCACAGCCCGAGATCAAGTTAGCATTACTAAGACTCATGGCTGTCAGAATTATCTCAATAATCTGAATTTGTAATTACTATAATAGGAAAGAACAATCAAGATGATAACAGCAAAACTATAAATAATTATTCCTATTGCTTAAACTAGTTAAGGGGAAACTTCAGAAGATATTTCACATTGCAAAATAACTGAAATCACAGTAGTTCTAACTATAGATTAGTAATAGTACTTATCAGTAGTTCTAACACAGCAGAGATGCTGCTTTGGTGGCTGTCATTCTGGATTTTCAGTAATAGTATACATCTTGCTTCCAAAACTGCTTAGCTCTCTTGTATCAAATTTTCTTGGTGCAATCATAGGAAATGAAGGCCTTGGACTAAAATGAAGTTTTTGAATTCAAGTAATTCTCTTTTCTAAGTAAAACAAAGCAAACCCAGTATTTCTATAGCTCACTGTTTCTCAGCTTGTATTAATATAAATAGGAACTAGCATTAAAATACTTTACACTCTGGAAAAGAAAGAGCTGAAGAGACTTCTCACTATCATTATCACGCCCACAATGGAGCCCTTTTGTCAACTCGGAAAAAAATTGAAACTATTTGGCTAATAATGCAAACGGGATGTAACTTGAAGCAGTGTATCCCTTCACAGACAAACCTGAACATATTCCACATTTTCAAAAATGTCTCCACGGTGATAACGAACAGGCTGATCCCACTGACAGTGCAAACTATGCTGCTGGTTGCCCAATCTGCAAATCTGATGGTTCCCTGCAGAGCAAAATATTTTTTATAGTAGAGAAGTGTGGTTCTTTAGAAGACAAAAGACAGCACACAGTCAGCCTCTCTGTCCCCAGTTTGGTCAATCCCTTTTATTTACTTCATCAGCCCAGAGGAAATTCCAACTTCAAAAGACTCAAAAAGAATTGTTAAGAAACAGATGTCAAAAAGGATTTCCTGTTCAAGAACATACTGCAATCTCTTGGTTTAATAAGCAAAACACAAGAGCCACTCAGAGCCATCTTAATAGATGAAGAAGTTATATCCTGACAATTATCTGAGCACGTGCCATATTTCATTGTTTTAATGAGCATGAACACTAAAAAGTTGTACCTAATTGAGCTTCTTTTGCCATCTGTGTCTCATGAATGATGTTCCTCAAGATTTGTTCCTCCTGGATGAGCTTGTACTTGTCTAGAACATCTTGCTGCCTAAGGTAATGGTCATGCTGCTTTTGATACTCCTTTAATTCATTTAATGTTCGCTGAAGTGATCTTGGAAATTAAACAGAGAAGATTTACTTTGAATGCTTTCTAGAATATCACCTTTTCCCATACTTTTGCACATTTTCAACTCTAGGTTTCCTAAAGAATTCTTTTACATAATCAAAGAAATACAGAAATTTAAAACCAATTCTTCTTGAAATGTAAATAACTGCTGCAACAGAACCACAGAAGTTTGACTGTATGCATTGCCACTGGGATACTTTAGTTACCTATGCTGGGCTTCCAATTTTTGCTCAAGTTTTTGCTGACACAGGACAGCATGCTTCCTTTTTACAGCTTGCTCAAACCCTGGTTTGGCCTGTAGAGCATGATCATAACACAGGACTGAGTGGTTGTACTCTCCAAGCATCTGAAGAATGACCGAGAGAGAGAATTAGCCATTGTACAGTAATGTTAAATAAACAATTCTCAGTTTTTAAAGAAGCCATTCATTAACTCAAATTTTAATTTACGGTAACAAACAGCCTGTCATTTCTGACACTCAAGCCACTACATCTATTAAAAAAAGGCTGCAGAAGAATTTTAATGGAATTTATTTTCAAGTGCACATACAAGCTTTTGCTAAAAGACAGACTCTTGAATAGAAGTATCTTGACAGAATCTTAAGCATTAAGCATAAGATGCACGTGGAGCACAAGAGACACCGTAAAAGAGTAAAGCATTATGAGTCAAACCCAAAAGATTTAGTGATATTTAATTTTCGTCAATTCTTGGAAAATAAAGATTGTATTTACTGCGTATATATTTCCTAAAGTGTAATAGCTGGTAAAGAAGTCGCTGTAATCCAGAGCTGCATGAACCACAATAGCTGCATCTGCAGAGAAGTGAGCCCGGTGCAAAATATTTGCCAAATTTACCAGTGCAATGTCTTTATTTTGCCTAAAAAAAAAAAAAAAATTACTAATTAACATTAAAGGAAGGTAAGACTGTGGTGTAAGAGTCATGCACAAGGATACAACCATTTTCCAGTCACACATTAGAATATATCACTTGCTAAAAAAAAGCCTCAACTATTTATGTGCCTAGTATAGCACACAGAGACCAAGAACAAGTAACATGGATTATTGCTTAGGATACCATCTTAGAAACCAAAACCTGTTTACTAATTAGGATAACTAGAAAAGCAGTCTGAGAAGAAATCCTTATTAGCAATTCTTACCTTGAAGAGAAATGAAGGGCACGCATGGCACATTCTACCACTTGGTACGGCTCATTCTTTATTCGCCAGTAAAAAGAAGCCATGTTATAGAGTACCCAGGAAGAAGAGTTCTGCAGCAAGGAGAAACACATTAACTGTACTAACTACTTACACATGAACTAAAAGGTTAATCAGGGCTTTAATTACTATAGGATGAAAAGCTGAGCAGCAGCTTTGGTGCTCGGCTGCTCTAAGCTATCCTCTTCCACTGGAAAGCTGCCATTTGGCAACAGTTGTCAATCTTGAGGAACACTGAACTAGCACATTAATGTATTAAAGAAACAGCATTTCTGCTGTTTCAGGCAGGTAAAAATACAAAATGAGGTGAAATGAGAGGTGACAGTAGTTTAAATATTAGCATCTTTGCTGGAATTCAATGAGGGTTCCTAGATTTTGCAGGAAGACATTTAAGGAAAACATACACACTTCAGTACTGTTGTTTCTTCTTTGCTCTTCAAGCATCTGTATTTTTTGTTTAAAAACTCTTACTACCTTGACAAAGCAATGAATGTGGCTTGCCAGACAACATAACTACATAACTCCTTAAAGATGACAGTAAGTATCTGTTTACTGGCTTTGCTGATGCCTTCTCCTGCCTCTACTTGCCTATCAGAAAATGGTCTCAGTCTGCCTTTTGAAACTGAACTGTAAACCAAAAATACACGTGCAGAACTGGATCTGACTGCTTGTATGAGATGTATCTAAATTCAGAGACCTTTTCAGCACTCATTTTGTGCATCCAGCAAGATTACAGTTTCATACCTTCATGAGCCCGTCATAAATACGGTGACCTATTTCCTCTATACTTCTTCCCAGCCTCCTCGACAAGTATGTGAAGATTGGATCTTCTTTAGGTAACAGGGGTGCAGAGAGATTAACCCTTTCTTGGACACCCTAAAATAAAAATTGAATATGGGTATTTGCTGACACTTAAGAGTAGAGAAATATGAAACAAAAGCATGACTCCTAGGCAAATGTACAGCTCAGTTATTTTATAATCTTATCCTCCTTTCAAGATCTCTGGGAATTGATAGAAAAATTTCACCTCTGACAGATAATAATACATATTACTATGGATAGGAAAACAGTAGAAGCAGCCAAAAGCAGCCTCTGCTTGAGTTCTACAGGGGGAATATTCAGTTCTGGTAGCACTGTGTATCTGGCAGCTACTGATTTCACTAATGACCACTGAAGCACTTAAGCCAGGGTTGTCAGGTTACATACACACAGTGAAAGTATCCCTATACCTCTTCTCTTTCTTCCTTCCCCAAGCACAAACATTCTTCTTTCAAAAATACATCCAGACCCAGGAACAGAGCTAAAAAAACTCCACTCAGTGTTTAGCTGTAAGAAAACCCTTATTTGTTGATGTGAAGACTTGCAGTAAAATATGTATCAAGATAAAAGCACTAAAGGTGCAAGTGCATTAGAAAACCTGCTCAGATAATGCTGTTGACAAAAGCAATTTTCCTACCACTCTTGCATTGTAACTTTTCTAAAGCAGCTGAACTTTGTACTAGTAGGAAACAATTGTCTCATCCTCTGGGTTAGTATTTGGCATTCCAATACCAAATACCATTCCAGATACCAAACAGACATTCAGGCTTGTTAGGAACTACCAACAAAAGTGCAGACAAATTTTTGATCGTGAATCTTCATACCTTTTAATGGCCCTGTTCAGCACTCTCCAAATTTCAACTGAGACAGTTCATGAGCTAGTAGTAGTCCCAATGAAAGCTACCAATTTGCTGATGAAATGTGTTATGGAAAGAAAATACCCCATTTTCCTAAAAATGTCCTCTAAAATAAGACAAAAAATAACAAAAGAGAAACTGTGTATGTGATGAACAGGTATAATCTCTGATACACAGGTACCCTAATTAGGGCCCAACTGCAGTTTTTAAAAAGTGTGAAACAGTCCTGGAAGATACCTTTTAACCTTGAGTGGGAACTGCCAGTAGGAGTTTTCTATTCCTTTTCCTAATGGGGAAAAAAACTTACTTGCATTTGCTCACTTACCCGTAAGTGCTGAAAAGCATGAATACTGTATGGAAGATCTAGAACTTTTGTACAGTCTGGCTGCTGCAGGTCCGGAGGCACTGGGGACTTTGTGTCTATATAGTCTTCAGGGCTGAGGACATAATAACATAACACAGTAGACTGCAGATTAAAATACTGCTGAAGTTCTTAAGAGACAGTATGGTAGCTGATATAGAGAGTACACTGATTTAATCATTACAGAAATCCCCTGTTTGGGCACATTAGCGCATTTCTGCTGTATTCCCAGATTTCACTTGTATCAGGATGTCATGACTATAGGATAAAGTAAATAAATTTGTCTGCTTTAGAGAAAATATCAACATTTGGATAACCTCCAAAACGTATCAGTGTCAACCTAGTGTATCACTGCTGTGATTAATGATGTATCTGCCAGGCAAATGGCAATGCATGCAGACTCGTCAACTGAAACAAACAAAGCATTCCCAAATACAGGTGATGAGAAGTCCAAATGAAGGTGTATGATGATAAGATTGATCTTTTCCCACTTCAACTACTCATGCAATTATGATTTTTAAAAAACCCAACTAAACCAAAGCAGTCATTCCTGAAGATGAATTACCAGTGAAGCTGAATGTCAAGTGCACTGTCTACTCATCCTTCACTTTCTAAATACAGGGGACAAAATATGACCAGAAAGTTCAACAGCTTGCTAATCAATGGAATTCCATTCAAATTTAAGTCAAGACAATTTCCACTAAAATAAATATCTAGCTAAAAACACTGAAAGCACACTCAAGCAAAATCAACCCCCTTCTAACATGACGTATTTCACTTTAATTCATGTCTGGTTGTATCAGTACAGAGTAACACTGGTAGAACAGGGAACAGAAAGGAAAAGTTTCGGGGCAGGGCTAGCACAGGCAGTTTGGGGGAAACAGCTTTTTTATGTTGAACCTGTTCACAGCTAGTGGCAGATGTTCTTTCAATTTTATTCCACAGTAGCACAAAACAAAAACTGCAATCTAAAGAAAAGCAGTGCTAGTAATTTTTCACTGGTATTTAGAGGTACTGTTGTTTTCTTTTCATTCAGTAAAAATCTTAGAATATAAAGAACCTTATTAAAGCATCTTATTACCGGATATCTTTGCTCTCTAAGGTGATGTATGTGCCATCGTACAGATCTAGGTCTCCCAAGGGCACCTTTGCTTTAATGCAGTCTGGATCTTCTTTATTATGCCTTTGTTCCAGCCCTGTGTCTCTGTCCTCATTTTCCTCTATATGAATCTTTTGAGCAACTAACTGTTTCTGTAGGAAAAAAAACCGAAACAGAAGCATATAATACCAATGAAACACTACAGTTCTATGATTCAACAGTCCAACTTTTTCCTTAAAACAAAGTTCATTTGAAAAAAAATCTAAAAAATTCTCATTAAATTTTGGGAACACATCCTTATGTTTTATAACAACTGTAGGACTTTTTTGGATTTGGATGGCCTATAAATACTTTCATGAGAGATAATACAACTTGAATGAGTCCTTATTTCTCCTGTTGTGCCTAAAAAGTGGGCTCATAACATTCCAAATCCATGGTAGGCCATTTAGGGAAAGAAGAACTGGTACCTACAAGCACATGAAATTTTTCACATTTGGCCCCCTTTTGCCCCACTCTTAAGATCTTGTGGAAATAATACTAGACATTGCAACAAATCATCATCTTAACCATTCAGTGTGCTAAGTACAACTGATCATGAGTACATGTGAAAAAATAGTACTGTACATGAATACCCATGAAATGAGAAAACCTGCATTTTTAATTAAAGCCATACACATTTGATTACATGCTACTGTGAAACAATAGACATATATACAGTAGTAGCAATTTGCACAAGAACTTACAATAAGTACCTGCAGCTGAAAGTCCTTTGTATACCACAAGTTGGACATTAGTAATTTCCACACCCAGAACCCACAAAGCTTGCAAGTACTATTCTATCTACAGCTAAAATGTCCATCACCATTAAAAAAAAAGTATACCCTGATGAGAAAGACTGGCTGAATAGTGTCACACCACAGGCAGTCTTGTTTATTTTTCTTTCTCCTACTTCTCCCATTCACCTAAAGCTACCTCTGGTGTTCATCTAGCTTTCTACTTAGTTATCCCAATCTGATAAAACCAAAGCTGGCACAACAAAGGGGTGCATGGCCAGAAGGGCTGTGAGCTGTTTGCTTACCTAACCCCTATTATATTTAAACTTCAGTGTATCAGTTCAAAGTTCATTAAAGCCCTTTTCAAAAGGGTGGTCTCAGACTCCTTCTCAATAATAAATGGGCTTAAAGAAAAATAGAGATGATTTGCTGCGTGTTCTTCTGAAATACAGTACAATAGAATCTAGTGACTTGATGCAAAAATGTTACAATTAACGGCTAACAACAGGGAATGATACAACTGGAGACCACTTAGGCAGACTTGAGGCAAAAAATTCCCGAGATCTGAAAAATTTTTCATCTTTTCATTGCAGGAGAACTTTGCCAATAAATTATTTTCCCCATCTAAAATGATCAATATAAAGTCTATGGAAAAAAAAAATGCATCTGTATTTTCAGAAATTAGTTAGCCTTAAATGTTTTACCTCCAGTTCTTTGAGGTAGTTAACTGTTGTTTCTTGTCTCATTAGTATTACCAAATCATGTGGGTTTCTCAAGTTCATTGGTGAATCCACCTGCAAGACATTTTAACAGTCCATCATCTAAGACATTCACCTAATTATAGTGATTTTAAAAGAAGGCAGTTATGTTGATACCATCACAGTTTGTCTCTTCAGAGGTATTCTGTCAACATCCATAATATGTCCATTATGAAAATCCATATTTCAAACAATATCGTCATTTGAGAATCCAATTCAACCCATGCTTTAACTTTAAACCTGTTTTAATTTTATCAGGCACACAAGTTCTAAGCATAAGAGGCAAATAAACTTCCATAATTACTGCTGAGAGTACCTACTGTTGAAAACTAGATACCTTAAACTGCAACGACAGAAACTAGTTTTGTAACTTTAAATTCCTCCACCATGTCCCTCAAAAGGCATAACTCCTCTCCACAACTAATTTAACACACTGGCTGACCATTAGGATCTACTGTCTTCAGGATTAGTAAGTGAAAGAATAAAATCAAGAGGAAAGCAGGTAAAGACTGAAAACTCTTACAGAAGACCATGCTTGCATGGCTGTGCTGACTACCAGGATCTCTTGGAAGCTAACCCAAACTCAGAGGCTAAACTGAATATAAGCCCCTCCTAGTTGTTTTGCCTGAACTACTAAACTAATTTAGTTCATGAATGATTCAATGAGCATGAGAAGAGAAACAAGGAAACAGGTGTGTCTTCCTTGGAGGAAGCTGTGGTAAAACCACTGTGAGATGAACTGACCACAATGCCCTTGTACTCCTGTACCACCTGGAGGGAGGAGGCAGGGAATCGGGAATAAAGTTAAGGATGGCTTGGAGTGAAGGTATTTTTAACATTTGCTTGTATTTCCCATTACCCTGCTCTGATCTGATTTGTAATAAATAAACAAATTTCCTCAAGTTGAGTCTGTTCTGCCTGTGGCGGTGGTAACCGGTGAGCGATCTCTCCTGGTCCTGATCCAAACTCTTGAGCTTTCCCTTGTATTTTCTCTCCTGTGTGCAGCTGAGGAGAGGAGCGATAAAGGAGCTTTGGGAGGCACCTGGTAAGTTCTTCATTACCCCCTTCTCTGTAGTGACAGACATGGCTTTTGAACTGAAACTTATTAATCTCAGACCCAGTCAGCAACACTGTCAAGACTTACAGTTCATTATCCAGCTTTTTACAACACCCCTCTCTACATCAAACACATTTTCTTCACAGTGCCAGCCATTTCTACAGCAGGAAAAAGACAAAGCTGATGTACTCAGCTTCGAAGAGCACCAACACTGCATTTGCAACTGAGGGCAGTAATGACACCTCATGAAGAATACGGTAAGTTGCAAACAAAGGTTTGCATCTGCATAACTTGCACAGCACAGATATGAGTAGCAGCAGTGGTAAAGGTAAAGTGGGAAGCACATATGCTGAAATCAGGAAGACACACTTGGAGCCCCGCAGGGCTTGCACACGGATGCTCACACTTCCCTCATGCTGCTTGTGCTCAAGTTCCACCTAGCATCTTCCTCCTTTCCTGTGCAGCCACATCACCAAACCAGGAAAACTATACCCTGAATTAAAACCATAAAATAGCTCAGAACTTTCTTGTGAGCTGCTGCTTATTAAAATTCAAAAGAGATGGCAACATAGCCCAAAGATTTGGAAAAGCCTCAGTGCTTCACTCACCTGTCAAATAATTATTCACAATAGAATAATAAGAAACACAATAGTCCAAATAAAAGATATTTGATGGATACTTAGAGACTGTTCTGGATTATGCTCCTTCTTTCCCACAAGACTCTAGGTAGCTGTCAGAGGATACTGGTTTCACTCAGACTCATGTCATGCTTGTGCTCTTACAAATACTTGCCACCTTTATCCCTTCATGCCAAGTCTGTTGTGCCTCATCACTTGACTTGGGAGTCAAACAAGTGAAAAATACAGATATTGTGACTTAGATCATCTTTTTCAAACTGTAAGTGACTCTCCACAAAGCTCCTCTGGGACAAAACAGAACAGACGTCAACCTACACAGCAAACACAGCCTCATGGTGTGGAGAGTGGAAACTCCTGCACCAGAACAGATGCTTTGTTCAACTTACTCATTTCTAACTCAAAGTGTTTGGCTGATGGCAAAGCACCACATTCATTTACCTTCCCTCCAAAGCGCTGAAACTGTGACATGCAAGATGAAGCACTTGAAATGCAAGAATTTGACTTCAATTCCACTACAGTAAACGGGTAAAAAAAGTTGTGCTGAAAAGCTTTCTTTGAACCTTTGACAGCTACTGTAGTTACACTGCAGAAAGCCTGCCAGTAAAACTCTTTCAGAATAAGTGTTCTCTGTTCAACTTTGCCCAAAGGTGAAAGTTTCTTTATGAAGCACAGTTCAAATTTATTCACTGTCACAAAGTACACCAAGAACCTGATTCACCAAGAAACACACAGAATTTGTGTAATGAAAAAAGACACCGAGCTGAATCAAACCCTGAAGTTTCAGTCTTCTATGTTACCTACATATATCAAAGTCTCTCAACAATTGGACTTGTAAGTTTTGCCAAACCTTCCAGCATACTTTTCCCAACAATCCAGTTACATTGCACAATGAAGTAAATGTTTTAAATGAGGGTCGATGAATGCCTCAGTGAACTATTTTTAAGTAAGGTTTTTTTTTAAAAGTACTTTTGGAAAGCCCACTGTTAACTGAGGCACAGGCACATCAAAATCAGAACAGCTGTTAGTGCCTCTACATATCCTAAAAGCCTTCTACTACGTGCAGGTTATTAAAGAAAGAAGCTGGAAAACACAGTGTATCAGATGATGACATACAGAAAAATGGGCTACCCATATTTGTTCTATAGGCAGTGGATGTTTTGCCACTGTACAAAATAAAGGCAATCCCCCCTCCAACAGGCTGGAACTTCTTTCAGTCTTGAGGGGGAGCCAAGGATCTGAAAACTGGTGCTTGTCTTTTGGTATATCCTTGCTGTCTTGAGACACTTTACACTCCAGCACGATGCTACATGGCATTTCTGAGGAAGCTGAAAAAAAATCTGTACAGGTTTCAGTGCAAGACAAACTACAAAATAAAAATAAATTCTTTGACTCATCCAAATGATGAGTAGGCAGTGTCAGAAGATACTTACTTGTTCCAAGGAATGTCATTGAAAAATTCACACTGAAAAATCATGTTAAAATAAGTTTTTATAAGTATTGAGCCATTTAAAAGCTTACTTCTGCAGAATCTGTTAGCAAACAGTACTAGATATTTTGACATTATTAACACTAGCGGTGCTACAGGGAAAAAACATATTTTAAACACTTGTAGCACTTCAGAAATAAAATCTAACAAAATTGCACTGTTATTGAATAGCTCTGCTCAACTGAGATCACATAAGCTATGAATTTACTAGGTAACAGATCTAAACACATCAAAGGGAAACAAGACTTTACTTCGAATACCATGTGTCCAATGTGTTGCTGGTCATACTTAAGGGTATGCATTTTCAGCTTGTATATTCTGGGCAAGGTTTATATTCTTCAGCAGCCATCTGCCCAGCTGAATCAAAACAAGAGATGGAGAGATCATTCATATATATCATACAGATATACATCTGTAATGAGCAAGGTTTTTTTTAGTTTGTTTTTTTTTTTGTTTGTTTTTTTTTTTTTTAATAAAAGCAGACAGGTTCTTGATATCTGCTCACTCTCAAATCCTAAAAATTCAAGTCTTCTTATATTGAAAATACAGACAGGAAGACTAATTATTAGCCTTACAAGATATCTAAAAAAGATTAACCCTGAGAAGTAACTTCTTCAGCAAATGAGCAACAGAAAACCCTTTTTTTTTTTTTTCTGTTAAACTTTGAGAGAAATTACTTTATCCAGCAGTGTATTTTTAAAGCAGGCAGGTACATGAAATAACAGTGGATTTCAGAGTCTTGCTGACTTGGCTCTTTTGGGCTTTAGTGGGGGTCTTCTTGCAAACATGTGCTTGGGCCAATTCCAAGGTTACCCTTCAGCTGGGAAGCTCACAATACAGGGAAGGCATTCCAGGCACCCAGCATAACTCTCACCATGGAATAACCAGTTTTGAACAGTTGATTGTAGCATCTTTTCAGACTGCCCAACCCTTATTTCAAAGATGACAGAAAACAGGACGAGAAGCCAGGAAACCAAAGCGTATCCTAAGAGAAAGGGGACCTGGGAACACACTGTGTGCAGAAGACAATGGCTGTACAGAAATTCCAGGAGCTGAGGAATGAGCAGGACATGCCAACACACGGTCAGAGCCACTGCTAGAGCATTCTGGACTTACAGCCTGAACCACCTTGCCGTGGGTAACTGTGCTCACCTAAATCCAGACTTCTCTGCACAAAAGCTTTTCTGTCAGCAGTCAAAACGTGGCATAAGATTACCTGCTGGATTGTGGCAACTGTGAGGGGCGCGGCCACCAACAGCTGTGGCTCAGCAGCCCTCAGGATCTGCCTCTAAGCTCCTCCACCTCAGATGCAAATCTCTGAGTGCAGCCTTGAGAGCAGTGGAAGCTGCTTCACCACCACCGCCCCACCGAACGGAACATTTGCATTTCTGATGCCACATACAGGCTACCACAAGGCCTATTTTTACCAATTTGGATCTAGTTGTGATGTTCACAGTGACACAAAAGTAAATCGGCTGCGCTCCCCTGGGAGCAGGCGGTGCTGGTGAAGTGCAGTTCTAAATGCCCACCTGGGACAAGGACATTTAGCAACTCAGCTATCCACTATACAAAACGTTCACGCTCAAAATTTTCTTATTCACTTATGTAAAGGCAGAAAACGTAAAGAGGTTTTTGGTTTGTTGTTTTTTTTAACTACTATTTTTCATACCACATGAAGAAGGCCCATGGTCCTCTGGTGATCAAGAGAGAAGTTCTAAACCAGAACAGATTTTCCTTTCCTTGAGGAAAACTTTACCTATGCCTCAGAACCATCCTGCTTCAGCTCATCACCCTAGGGTTGGGTAACATCTAATGAACTACAAAACATTCAAACCACCCAGCCCAGATAGCTTTGCACACCCTCATAAGGAGGCGCTGACAGCTATTCTGGGGAAGGCATGCTACCACCTTACATACCTCAGTAAAAATGAACAATTTTTTTCTTGTATGTGGGTTTTTTTTGTTTCCTTGGTATTTTGTTGGCTTTTTGTTGTTGTTGTTGCTGTTGTTTTGCACACAATGGACTTGGAAGGGTAGAAATTCAGTCAAGTAAGAGTTCATACAACCAAGCAAACTAACGTCTCCAGTAAGAGAAAAGCAAACATTCACCTGTCATTTTCCAGATAGGACTGAGCGACTACTTAATGTATCACAGAAGATGCTTTGCAAGCAGCAAATAACTTTTTATTTGGCTGCACTAGAATCTCAGCTTTCCTTGGGTTTGGACGGTTGCTTTTCCTCTGTTCTTGAGCACATGGACCACTGCTCTCATCTCAACCTGTTAGCATACATGTGCACTCAGATGCCAGACAGAGAAATGCATCAACTAGCTCCAAAGCCATCCATGAATCAACTTTCCTTGCTGCTGCCTGAGGTGCTCTTGCACTCAAATCTGCAACCAAATGAACAACTGACAGGTACTGTCTCCCCTCTTCATTGCACTAAGCCAGAGTGAAGCACACTACAGCACTGCAGGAAATTCAGACGTCACATTCATTGAGGTTGTCTTAGTCCAAAAAAGCTAGCCAGCATTGCTCTCTGACTCCCTTCTCCAGATCATCTCTCATGAACTTCAAAACACATGACAACACATTAAAACTAAAAACAACTTTTTGCCAACTCAGACTCCTTGCCAGGGACTCTTTGCTCCTGACAACACTTTCCCAACCCTGCTTTGGATCATCTGACCAGAAGGTTTCTGTGCTTCTTTTAATTTAATTATTCTGACCTAACTTCTTCAGAGTTTACAGCAGCCCATAGAAAGGCAGTCCTCTGAGTCCCCACTAGCTTGCTCAGCTTTAATCACCTCCACCAAAGCATCTCCAGAAAGACCCTACCTCTTGTATGTCAGATCTCTGAGCCTTGGTAGCAGTTGGTCCCCACCACTAAAGCTATGGATGACTGTATTCTGCATTGCATTTAATCTGACAATTGTCTGTCCTCTCTTTACAACCAGTTTCTCTCTTCTCTTGGAGTATTTCTGTAGAGTGACTAGCTTCTCTACTGGCAGATAAGCACTGTCTAAAATCAGTTATGCATTAGCCTGAACTTTATACTGTGAGTTGTGAAATGGCTTATAAACATGTGCACTGAGCAGATATAATCTCATTAAAGAGAGACGATTACTCAGTCCCTGGCTTTGCAAGAGTACACATTTGAAGGTAGACTCAGACTAAAAGAACATGAACTGATCCAGAGAATGATGTCTTTGATCTGAAAACCAGCTACTAGAGCAACTGATACAGCTTGATGGCTTTTTTCTTGATGCTGAGACTTTGAAATATTATATGCACTCCTAGTAATTTGTTTTGTCATTTAGAAATGCTCACTAGACTCTTGAACAATAGTGCCTACTTAGCATATACTCCTGTTTACCAGATGAGATCTTGCTGATAGATGGAACAGTGTTTAGCCTAACAATTAGTTTAGTACTAATTTTGCCACTTCTGTCAGGTTGTTGTAGCACCAGGAAATCAAGCCTGAGCCAGGGTATACCTGTGGTCTTGCATTACAGAAAAGTCACTCTCACTCAAAAACATCAATGTAGTCTCATATTGAATGCCTGCACCCTTGCTGCACTGTAAGGATAAACAGCTAAGAGAGATTTTAGGCCAATAATGCATAATAATCTCAGCTTTGTTTCCTCACATTCCAGCAACTATATTTTGTATATAGGAGATCTGTGACTCCTGCTGTCAGCTCCTCATCCACAGCACACAAGGAAAACAAAGCTCACAGTAGCAAACTCAAAGCTACAAAGAAGTCAGGTGTCACTGGTTCTGATCTGCATTTCCACAGATAGTGGCTCATTTAGCAGTGCGAATGTCTGGGTCTTACTATCGTTTAAATTTTGCCTACATTTTAATTATATAGGCTTCATTCAGACAAACTGAAGTAGACAAGTGAAGACCAAGCCGGTACCTCTCTAAAACGCTAGTAATCTTTGAAGACGTGTTTCAGACTTTAGGAATGCTATTATTTCCAAAATTAGATCATATGAATGCTTACTAATATCACCACTCTGCCACCAGCAGCCACTTCCAGTCAGACTGCTGCGTTGGAAGCATTGCAATGAGCAGTGCAAGGTCCAACAACAGCTGACCACCAGCAACATCCCTCAGGGATCGATACCAATCCTTACTAACACAGCTCTTTACTAGTGACAGCGATAAAAAAGAACCACGAGCTTGATGTCCTCTGCAAACGTGGGGTAGCGTGGCCATCGCAGGCCTGCAGCAAGACAGGGTGGTGGGGAACGGGCTGACATGTCATGAAGTCAGCAATGGCAACCACAAGCCCGTGGGATGAAACAGCCCCACGCAGCAGGAAAGGCTGGGGCTGAATGAAAAACAACTTGCCAGAAATGCCATTCGGGCTCTGGTGGGGAGAAAGTCCTGGGTTGCAGCAGCAAGACTGGAGACAACTGGGCAAGGGGTGTGATCGTGCCCCTCCACCAGGGACCCATGTCAAGGCACTTACTTCAGCCTTTGTCCTCACTTCGAGGGCCAGCAAAGCCCATCTGAGGTGGTGAGGGCCCCGGAGCACGGAACGTGCAGAGGTTCCCACTGCCAAAGAATCGCAGAGCATCCCAAGCTGGAACAGACCCATGGATTCTCATGATACCTAAAAACTTAATGAAGACTATTCTGAAAAATTAAAACAAAAGAATGCTCTGCAGTGAAGTTTGAGGCTTTTGTGCTGTTAATAAGTTATTTGCGTTAGGAGGAGAGCGTAAGTATTTTGGAATATTGTGGTTCTATTAATGAAGCGATAAATCACTTATGAATCCTCCAAGTGCTGCCACGATGTTGCTTGAACTCTGGCACATTTGGTGCTGTGACCACCTCACTGGGGAGCGTGTTCCAGGGACTGCCCATGCTGTCTGTGAAGAACCTTTTCTCAGAAAGTTCTCAGCCTGAACTTTCCCTGGCACAGCTTCATTCAGCTCCCACCACTCACCAGAGAGAGGAGATCAGCACCTGCCCCCGCCACTGCCTTGCCCGAGGAAGGGGTAGGCTTGGCTGAGGCCTCCTCAGCAGTGAGCTGAACGAGCTGAGTGACCTCAGCTGCTTCTCCTAACTCTTACCCTCTTACCTTCCATGCTCCTGGCTGCCCTCCTCCGGGAGGGCACAGAGTCTGAGAGTTTAATGTGCTTATCCTGAGGCACCCAAAACCGCAGGCAGCACTCAAGGCCTGACTGCACCAGCGGAATGCAGAGAGGGACAGCAATTGCTGCCTGTTGCTGGACAGGTGGAGACTGTTACTTTTGCTGTTTGCTACTGAACCGCTAGTACATTTTAGCACTTTTAAAAAACATTGAAGTTCACAAAAAAACTTTTCCAAAATACAGATTAGTGGAAAAAATTAAATTCAGAGGTACCATGCAGAGTTTGCAGTAGCAATAACCACAAATTTAAATATTCTTTTCATGAGAGCCAAGGGACATGACAGTAACAGATGTCAAAATGCATTTAATTACCAAAAACTCATTGGACAATTTGCAGCACTACATTCCAGGCCTTGGAACAATCTGGCTTCTCATATTCCAAGTAATAACATATTTATAATTGGAATTTCCTTGCTGGAAATTGGTGAATTAATTTTGACTAAGCAAGAAAGAAAAGTTATACTACAGATACTGTTTTCTCACCTCACCTACAGGCTTTGGGAACTTGATAGAGGGAACATGGGAATGCCCCTGCTCACAAAGCATTTGGAACTGTAATAGAAAAGACAGACGCATAGCAATGGTACAGTGGAAGCTTCTACCTGTACCATCAGTTAGCTGACATCATGAAATGCCATTCCTTAAAATCACTAATGAATTTAGCTAATAAGATTTTCAAGCCATTTTATCTAATTGGATTTTTCCGAGTCACAGCTGCTTTTCATGGCACAATCAAAATCAACCCCTGACCCAAATTTCTTAATACACACTCAGTATACACACACAGATGCTTCCAGACCATTATCATACACTTGCACCACTTCCCCACTATGGTAAGTGGAGAAAGGAGATGAGACGGCACTGGATGTGTTGTCATTAGTTAATTTATTATTAATGAGGGTGTTAGAGTGCCTGTATCCACCCAGACAGCTGAAGTGCCAGAGAACCATAAAGACAGCAGGAGTTTCCTGCAGAGAAAAGTCTGCTCCACCTGTCTGAGGACCTCAGTGCGTTTTGACAGGAAAACCCAACTAAAAACGCTCACAAACGGAAGGTGACAATGGACATTCTCCACTCTATGGCACAGGGGGAAGGCCACACTGCTCGCTATAGCGATCAGCTCTTCCACTCCAGAGGGAAACGGGCAGATGGGACACTAAATTTCTAGGGCTGCTCCCTTGACAACAAAAAGGAAGGCAAGCAACTAAGAAAAAGCCTAAACGTGAGATGTAGATCGACTCTTTCAAGCCGCTTAATGAACGTGAGGCGCAGCCCACTATCAAAATAAGACATTCTGCCTAAGCCCACAGGGCGCGCGTGTGCTCCTGCACCGGGCACACACGCCACCGTTTCTCTTTCCTACTTCCAGCAGGAAGGAAAAGCGGCCGGGTCGGGTGCGGCTGGATGTGAAAAATCGCCAACTCACTGACATCTCCTTGCCCGGGCGACGAGCCCCGGGTGCCCGGGGCCGGCCCGGCGGCCCCGCGGCTTTCGCCACCAACGCGGGACCCGGCCTCGTGCCGGAGGTTCCCCAGGAGCTGCCCCGAGGCAGGAACCGCCGCTGCTCCAAACAGAGTTCCAGCCGAAATCCATCCTCGGCTCGCCCCGACCCACCGGCCGCCCCTCGCCGCTGCCTCGCCCCGGGGCTCCGGCGGATCCGAGCCACGTTTCACCAGCTCCGCC
>VWZN01004362.1:0-16257 GCA_013396955.1 Regulus satrapa | reverse complement strand
CCCCCTTGAACCCCAGAGATCAGAAGCTCAGGCTGGTGCGGCAAACCCTTGCGTTTCCAACCGGCTGCCCCGGTTAGGAGAGACATTAGTCAACACCCGCACCCTCACCATGAAATTGTTTGTAAAGACATTAGCTTTCCTCTGCTAAGGTACTAACAAACTGTATCACACTGTCACCATCGAGGAGTTTCAGTAAGTCGATTACTGACTCCTTTTCACCGAATCTCCAAGTAATATGTATAACATGTAGCTTTTGCTGAATATTTAATTTTCCCCTCAAAAGTCTGCATTTGAAAGTCAAATTACTTAAAACGTGAAACAGTTAATGCAGTCTTATTATGATCCACTCCTTAGTGGCAAGCAGCTTTCTGCAGCTACAGCAATCTAAGGAGTAACTGAGCTACAACAAAAAGGTACCACAGAACCTCTTTTACTAAGCTGACAAAGTGCTGCACAGTAACTGTGAAACAATGAGCCAAACAAAATTACAAAATGAATTTATTCCAAAGCTGTAAGGGAACATTTACAATTCAACAAGATGGTGAACAGGTGTTTCCACAAGAACTCACTGTGTTAAAATTAGATAGGAAACTGGGGAAAAATAATCTAACTACTTCTGAGGCCACAGAACTTTGCACATCACCTCTGAAATACAGGAGTCACACGAAGAAAACTCACTCAGAATTCAGTGAGAAAAGAAGCTGCTAGTACCTAGTTACTAGTCTACATGCAAGCGATGTTTAGGCTTTGGGATTACATTATTAAATCCCCTCAAAATACCAATTATTATAGCCACAAGTGCAGAATGTCTTTTTTCTTTTTCTTCCTCCCAAAAGAAGCTTATTACATATCTAGTGCCTATTTTCAGAGTGACATTTTGACCTCACAAATTTCTCCTTAAAAGCTTTTAGTCAAATTTTCTGGTTTTAATGCCAAATCAGTTTAGCAGCTGGCATGTAATGAAAAATACAAAGTCAGCTCACATGTTCTGGAATGTCCAAAGTTTCCTTCAAGAGTTAAGCAAAAACAGACTTTGAACTTAGCATCACCAACAATGTTTCTAACTTTGATATAATTTTGGTATTCTGACTTTCTGATTGTAGTGATAAATATTAAAAAGACTGTTAATGAAAACACCTGAATCAGATTCACAAGCAAATACAAATGGAACTAGGGTGGGGAGACACCACCTTCTGTGGATATTGCTGAGGAAAAAAAAAGGAAGATAAGAAGTATTATTCAAGCTTCTAAAACCTAAAGTATTTTACATCCACATGCTCTGGAACACTTAATTAAAATTATTTTCCTGTTGTGACTTCTTTTTACTATATACTAATTCCTTTACAATGTTGCATGACCTGAGAAGTTAAAATTTGGAGTGGTGAGAATAAAAGAAAAATCATTGTGCTCTTACATTGTATTTTCTGGGTGCACACCAAATAAAAATCTCCAGTTGCTATGGAAAAAAACAGCATGGAATTGTGAACATTTCCACCTAAATTGAACTACGTAGCTGGAATTTTTTAATGTTACCCAAAATACAATTTTATTTATATATTTTTAAATGCAACTATTGGTTAAAAAAAGAACCAAAACACACACAAAAATCACAAAACAAGAAAAACCAACCAACCCACCCTCAAGTGCCAACTGATCCAGAAATCTGCATAAAACAGAAAAGAGCCAGAAACTTCTATGGTCCAGCTCCAGCCTATGAAGCTTAATCACTGCATCAGTCTTTACCCATTTCTGAAATAATTAATCATTTATTGTTTTGTTTTTTTAGGCTATTCATTTACTGAGATTTCACGGCATAACTATATGCACATATTCATATTAAACACTAAAAATTAATTTTCAAAACATCACTTTTGTATTACAATGCACGGAGAAGAGTAAGATGTGCAAACCAAAAAACGCCACGTTCTCCACATCTCTAAGAAAGAAGATTGCTTCATGCTACAAGCAGAACAGATTTTCAGCCATGTTGCAAACTTTAAAAAAAACAGCATGTATTTCATTCAATGTAATTTAAGAAAGTGAATCAAAGCAAATTTAACAATGGTACTCTTCTCCACATATTGCAAAATGTAGTTACAGATGAGGAAAGGATTACTTTAGCTGCTAAGCTTATCTAACACGTATCTCTGTTGTCATGCCTTTCCTGTCCATTATTTAACACCATAAACTCAATGATATAGTTTCAGTTATGCAGTAGCTGACTTTTAGGTTAATATACAAACTGTCAAGATGCAGCTTTTGATGAAACATCTATGCTCTTTTCCAAGTTTGAATCCTGAAGACACTTCAAAAGTAAGAACCCCAAACTGCTGACTGTAAGCATCCAAAAATACAGTTGTAGTTTCACTATGGACAAGTTGTAGTCCGTTAGAAAAGTAGATCATACATACAAAGGTATAAAGAACATTTAAGTCAGTCTCAATGGAAGGCAGTCCTTGAAGAAAACAATGCTCCAAGCAAACTTGCTGAGTAGCACTTTCACTTGAGCCCTGCAGGGGCGCGGGAGATGCATCAGTCTTCTCAGTAGATTCTTCCTCGGCTGCGATTGCCACGTCCTCCCCAGCCTCTTCCTCGTCCCCCTCGGAAACCACCTCTTTGCTCTGAAAGGAGAGTTGGAGCTTTTCAGGCAGGTTTCATGCTGTATACAGACCCAAACTGAACAGCAGGATCTGGAGGTACTGAAGGGTTCAGCCTCTGAGGATCAGGAGACTGCCGAGTTATTTTCTCATGGAAAATGGGACCCCACTTATTTTAAAAGGAGGTCGGGAGAATGAGCCCATCTAAAATAACTGCAGTCTTTCTGCATACTAATACACAATACACAACTGTCCCTGTAATTTAGGGCTCTGTTTGGGCTAATCCATCACCACAGAATTGAAAGCTGGCCGCCTAGCTCCTCCTCACGTTCAGTAACACAATATTAATCTTGAGATGTCAGTCTGATGTGCTACCAATGATTTTATAATACGATGGAAAACCAGAACTTTGTCTTTCTTTGTGTCCTTTTCTATCCTTAACATTAAGTTATCGCCAGCATAATTTTCTTTTTTCTGGGGCTGATATCATCATTCAGTTACAAATCCTAGCTAGAAATGGATACCACACAAACTATTTGTATACTGTAGAAAGTTTTGCCTCTTTCTTAGGAACAAATCTGATCAAAGCAAAAAAATCCCCAACAATAAAAACCCTAATAGTTTATTTAGTTTCTTTGGATTTGTTTGAAAATGTACCAAACCCTCATTCCTCTTTCATGATTGATATCTCTTCATGTACAGTCTTAAAATACAGTTTATCTTAATCTAGAGAGAGAACTGCACGCTGATTTTAAAGGCTACAGAAATCAGAAGCTGACTGACAAGGCAAGCATCTCACCAACAAGAAACAGTAGCAAGCAATAAAACGTTTCTGGTGGAAAGCTTCCCAATCTTTAGACATGCAGGATTACAACAAGCTTATGCCTTTGGTTCTAGGCATTAGAACAATACTAAAACTAACTCACACATGATGTAAAGCATAGGCTGGTAACATTCAAACACTGCAATAAGTCAGCAGCTAGGAAGAGACCACTACAAATAAAAATTCATTACAGTATAATTTGATCTTCCAAGAATGTGAAATGTGCTCGCCTCACCCCACCAAGACCCAACTGTCACTAGACAAAGTTTTTCCAAGCTGTCTAACTTACCGTAAGAAAAGCTACCCAGGTTACTGCTGTATTTTCCACTGGGAGGATTATATATTTGCCTGGCATCCCTTTTTGGTCCTGCTGAAGCTTTCTTTGGGGGGGAACTTGAGGTTGTATCTTCACTTGCTCTTTTTTGACTGACAGAAGAAAACAAAAGCATATAATTACACTCCTGTGGCGACAAGTACAGTAATAGTAGCTCAGCCACAAAGATAAGTGGCTGGAAGCCAGCAGCAGCCAATGACTGTGCCCTGAATAACAGTATCTCAGAAGAGCCTCCAGTTGATGCAGTCTTTAGAATCCCTAAAGACTAAGAGCATCCCTCCACAGCCACAGGATGGGTGTTATTTCTGATGTGAAACTTTTCGCTCACATGCTGTCTGTATTGTACAGACACAGCTTGGGATGTTAATTTTTACTGTTTGCAAAATAAACCCCACTGTTTTATTTTATTATATGAAGATCTCTTACCTTGCATCTGCCTTCTGTACTGGTTTCCAGGACAATGTAACTGTACTTTTGTAAGAAGGAGGAATGTGGAAGAGATCCTATGGAGACAGAATTGCATAGTTTAGTCTACAGTTAAATTCATGCTGATTGCACTTCAAAATTTTATTGATACTCCAGAATAACCACTACTTTAACTCCTTTAGTCCCCTGGCAGAGAGAGAAGGCTTACTGCCTTATCTGGCTGCCTTTACTTGGAAATCCAAGTAGGATTTATCTTAGCAGAGCAGTGTCTTACCCTGACCCAATACACAATCATAGGCTAGTTTGAGTTGGAAGGGATGTTTCAATACCATCTCCTTCAATGACCCCGCAATGAGCAGGGACATCTGACCCTAGATCAGGTTGCTCAGACCCCCATCTAAACCAGCCCTGAATGTTTCAAGGAATGGGGTATCTACAGGAAAGCACAGGCTTTCTCTCCTTTCCTGTGCACATCAAGCATCTTACAATGAACTACAGGGGCTCCTGTTGGAAGATATCCCTATGTCCCTAGGATGGTACAAGATAGGCTTCTCAATAGGGTGGGCCAAGCTTTTTGGTTTTTTTTGTGGTCAAAGTGAGAGTGAATAAAGAGGAAAATGAGCTTCGAAGAAATCAGAATGCTTTCATGGGCTCCAGATGAAAGTCTCTTTCTTGCAGCCCATCTTTTCTAGCCCTTTTTGGAGAAACAGGTTCCGTACAGAAGCTTGCTTTGCCTCCTCCTTCCTTTATATCTTCTTGCACCTCTTTGAACTATTCTGTATCACTGGAGGGAAGGGGAATGATGAGAAAATCAAGAGAGCCCTGAAGAAGCAAGGTGGTCGTTTCCTGGGGACAACTAATGCTGCAAGAAAGTGCGTGCACACCCTAACCAAAGAGAAGCAGCAGCAAAAGCTAAGCTGCTTGCAGGATCGGCAAGATCCATCTCTCTTAGGAAAAAATAACGCAGCACCAACTCTGAGCTGGCTAACACCAACTAACAATACACAATAACACAATAAAACTTGGTTTAAATCTATTCTTTTCTTCTCACAAGTTACTCTGCTGTGGGAATTTAGTTCTTCATAAGGGGAGGACTTACCTTGATTAGAACATTAATGTTATTGGTTATTTTCAAGGCAACCACTTTAATCTTGTTCTGTAAAAAAAATTGACAGCACTGAGCATCTAGTAGCTTTATGCCAACCTCATTTCATGAAGTCGTAACATTAAACTCACTGCTCTTTCTAGTGAATTGCTATAGTAACAGTGATAGTGAAAGGTGTGCACACCTCAAAGTTTTTATCACAGCTGCTTTTAAGATTCCTGTAGTTTCACACTAACTAGTTGCTTTTATTGTCCCAGTGTAGTGGCCACTGGGTTTTTTTTGCTCAACATTATGAAAATTTCCCCTTCAAAACAAAGCACAGAGAACAATTAAACCAAATACATGTAGCTGCAGAGAGCAGCTAACAGTCAAAACTAGATCTTCAGTTGCAAAATGTTAAGCGTAAGTTAACATGCACTCACAATAATGTTAGGATTATTATTCCCTTAATATATTTGCACACTTAAAATTGACTGCAGCCTATTAATATGTGCCAATGGTTCTTTCAGTAGGCTTAATTAGAAAAATCAGAATTCCTGAACAATTCTTACCTCCTCTGTTTTCAAAGCTTCTCCTGTTTTTCCTTGAAGTGCCAGACGAAGCTGTCGAATATACACCTGCAACCCTCGAGCAAAATACTGTAGCCTAAAACATTTAAAAGCAATCCCTTAGTAAAATTGATATAGTCCTGTAGAAATAAAAGTATGAGCAAACAAAGGCTGTAATCTTGCTTCTTCCCCTTTAGGAAAAATGCCACAAGTAAGTCTTCCATCAAGCTGATTTGTGCTTCTTTAGCATCCAACAATAAATCACACTTTCATATATTCAGAGAATTAAAAAGGTTAGAAGAGACCTACAGGATCACCTAGTTCAGCTGTCACACCTACACCATCCCCCCAGGTACCACATCCAGATGTCTCTAGAACACTTCCTCAGACTGTCACTCCACCACCTCCTGGGCAACGTATTCCAGTGCCCAACCAATCTTTCAGAACATTTTTTTCTCTACTATCTAATCTGACCCCTTCCTGGTGCAATATAAGGCCATTTTCTCGTCCTTTCAGCCAAGACATGGCAGAAGAGACTGACCCCCAGCTCACCCCAAATTCACTGACCTCCAGTCAGGCAGTTGTAGAGGGCAATGAGGTTTCCCCTGAGCCTCCTTACCTCCAGACTAAACAGCCCCCACTCCTTCAGCCGCTCCTCATCAGACTTGTGCTCCAGACCCTTCCTGAGCTCCACTGCACTTCTCTGGACACACTCCAGCACCTCAGTGTCCTTTCTGAAGTGACAGTCCCAACACTGGACATAGCATTCGAGGTAAGGCCCCACCAGTGCCGAGTACAGGGGGCACAATCACTGTCCTGGTCCTGCTTGCCCGGTTATTCTTGATACAGGTCTGGATGCCACTGGCCTTCTTGGCCACCTAGGCACACTGCTGGCTCATACCTAGCTGGCTGTCCACCATCCCCCCCGAGCCCCTTTCTGCTGATCAGCTCTCGTGCCACCCCAGCCCAAGGCTGCAGTGCTGCATGGGGCTGTTGTGACCCAACTGCAGGACCCAGCACTTCACCTCATTAAATCTCAAGCAGCTGTCCTCAGCCCATCAATTCAGCCTGTCCAAAACCCTTCCTACCTTTCAGCTGATCAACACTCCCACACAGCTTGGTGTTGCCTGCAAACTTACTGAGGAGGCAGCCCATCTCCTCATTCGAATCACTGTAAAGATGATGAACAGGACTGTGCCCCAGTACTGAGCCCTGGGGAACTCCACTACCACTTTTTAACAAACACTTTGTAACAGAACATTAACACTTGCCTCTAAATCATTACCTGATTTTGAAGTCTTTCAATTTTTCTGCATTCAGCTTGGCTGTGAGGAAGTCTGGAAGTTTGCGGCCCAGCTGATGGAAGCTATATAACAAACATTCCACGTAACTGAATTGCAACTTGGGCTCTTCATTGCCAGCATTTTCCCCATTTTCTGCTTCCTCTGGAGGAAGGGGCATATACTCCTGAAGAACAGAAAGGAAAACAAATGCATGAGACACATTTATGCTGACTGACAGCTCTTTCACAGTGTTTGAATTGGATGGTTTATCTGTGCTGAGAATTTGAGAAGTATCCACCATCTCTCTACTAAAGGATGAACGACTGAATAAAGTCCTGGTGCAGGTGGTTTGCCTACACTTCTGTGACCTGACTCTCAGAGGAAATACTCCGGTGGCACTGCTACCACAGAAAGCAAACGTAGGGCACAATGCCTCTGAAATAGTGTTGGATTTGCTTAGAATTGTCAGTGCAGAATACAGCGTCTAATGAGATCAACATGAGTCTCTCATGACCATGAAATTTAAAAAGAAACACACATGAGTTTATTGGATTAAAACACTATCCAGCCAACAGCTCTCTATCCACACAAAGGCTTTAAATTGCAAAATTATGTTCAACCTTCTATCAGTGCAAAGGACTATCTCTGAAATAGTCACTTCAGAAAAAGGATAACAAGACAAATGCATAAAAATAACTTGTTTTGATGAAAACTTACATTTTTAGTGCTTTGCATGAATAAAAATTGAATTATTCTTACCAGTAATTTATCAAACAGCTTCTTCAAATTTGATTCAAGCTTTTCCATATCACCACAAAATGAACTCATTTCAGCAAGAAGCTTCAAAACCTGCACATAAGGATAGCCAGGTTTTTGTATGTTAACTGAAAGTACACAAGCTTAACATTCAACTTAAAATCAATTATCAGATCACTACTGCTGGCACAGTAGAGGACAGCTATTACAACTAAACCCCACCCAAACAGCAGGAAGGAATACAAGGAACAACATGCCTAATTTGTTTTTCCTGCCTGTAAAGAGAAACACAGGTTTGCGTGTCTAATCCCAACAAGCATTAGTTACAAGCAAACAAAACTTCATCTTCCTCATCTGCAGCACAGCTCACCTTCAAGTGAGAGCCACAGAGATCTAACTGCAGCTGATCAGTTACTGATTAATGTAAACAAAATTACAGACATTAAGCCACTCCCTTAGGGGGCTAAATCAGCACAAACTATGCAACCATCATTTCAGTAAATGTTACGCGCTTAAAAAAATTGAGAGCAATATAAAAATATTACACTGATCTACTTATTCTACCTTGCTTCAAAAGCTTGGGACAGATGAGACATGCTTTAAGAGGCAATGTTTGGTCATGCTTCAACAGAGCAAATGTTTTTTCTAGTGCAGCTACTTTTCCTACAAGCCAAGAAATGAGAACTTGAAAGAGTTTGTGATTTTTAAAATAGCTGTCTTTATCTAGGATGGCTATTTTTCACTATTTGAAAGATGTTTCAGATTTGGCTTACCTCTAACTGGATATCAAGACCCTCCACTAGAGTAGTCAAAGAGCTGAGGTTTGGCAGAACATGCTCACAGAAGTAAGTAACAAATTTTGTGGAATGAACATTTTTCTGAAAAAAAAAACCCCACAAACAAACAATCACACATTATTATTCACGTTACTCTTGAGTCTGAAGGAGCTGCAGGTTTTTCTCCCATCACCCCTCTACCCTTATAAATGCCTGCCTCACAGCTGTACCTTAAAGCTTTAATAAACTTCCCTCTTATTCCTAAGACACAGACCTCCTTGCAGGCAGCCTGAATTCAGAGGATGCCCAGAATAGCAGCTGAAAAGATTGCTTACAACCCAAGAATAGGCCCTTAAGTGCTGCAATTACCTGGCACTAGACATGAAATAATCAAACTCATGTAAAAGAATGCGAGAATCTTGTCATAATTCACTATGATTAATTAAATTTGAAAAGAAAAGAGAAAAACACAAGGTATCCTTGCATTTGGAGCTTTGCCTTTTAAGAATGTTTTCCAGCATTTGGATACATTAGAGGTTAAAGGTGGAGAAGTACTGATTTGTGGTCTTTCAAACATAACTACTGGGAACAGCAAAGCCAAGCTCCAGCCATTAACTTCCCTTGATAAAGCAAACAAACACATACTGAGAACAATGGCACTGCCTGCCGAGTGCACTGCAGAAGTCTGTCCACACAGTCTGTGTCTGATGGGTTGAACGTTTGCTCCAGGTCAGCTTGTTCGGCTACCAGCTCCACCAGCTGCTGCCTGCCACTGACTGTCTGTAAGCTTTTTAATCCAGACAGTATTTTCATGAACAGAACAAATTCCTCGCCTGTCACATCTTCCAGAACCTTAAGAGAAAAACAGAAAACATATTTCTGTGGTGATAATTTGCAAAACTCCAAGTCAAACCTACTGGATTTGAAAAGGTAAAGTATGCAAATATTTAGCATTCAAATTTAGCATTCAGTTATTTAAAAACACAAGTTTGAAGGAACACATGAAAACATTTCGAATAATTGAATGCACCTACAAATTAAAGCGACTGTCATCAACTTGTGCATAGGAAACAGGCTTTTTAACTCTAAACTTAAAAACAAACTCCTATCTAATAAAAATCAAATGCCCCAGGCAGAATAAATGTTAAACAAGTATCTACTCCTTACTAGTTGTTTTAAAACTTTATGCATCTTTCTCAGCTTCGGGAATGCACAGAAACTGCCGAAGATTCCACAAAGACAGATGCAAAGTCCTGCACCTGGGATGAACCAACTCCCCTGCATCAGCACATGAAGGGGACTGATGGCTGGGGAACTGCTCTGCTGAGAAGACTGGGGGCTCTGGGGGACAGCGGGCGAAACACAAGTGACAGCACCATTCCTCGGGTGACAAGAAGTGTTCTGGGCTAAGGACGAGAGGACAGACTGAGGGAAACAAAGGGACAGAGGATTGACAGATCCTTGGCTGGACCCTCATCTGACCAAATCTGGAGTACTGCACTTAGTGTTGGGCTCTCCTGTAAGAGGAAGTGCATGATAAGCTTTAGGAAGGCACATCAACAAGGTGATCTGTGTCTAGAGCACATGAGCTGTCAGAATATTTTTAGAGGAAGATGGATATTAAAAGAAAATCACGCCTTACTCTGCTAAATTAACAGCTAGCTTGTCACTTCTGTGTACAGCTGAGTGGCTTGTGAGGTCCCCTGTGAAAACCACCCTAAGAACGAGGCTAATTGACAACAAGTTACTCTTGGGTGAAAAACAACTGCACCTGCATTAAACAAGAAATCTGTTTCATGGGAGTCAGTGGACAAAATATGTAAACTACCCAAGAATAAAAACGTTTGAGAGACAAGTCAACTTCGTACAAGGACAAGTAGCCTCTCACTAACCAATAGAGTAATTGGCAAGACAAACTACTGACCAACTGGAGTCAGATGAGGTCGGAGAAAACTGTATAAAAATAAGTTGTGATAATAAAGTATCTGCTTTTTCTTGATTCATACTGATCTGTGAAGAGTCCAGTTCGCTAACTTCTCATGAGCCGTGGGGACAACCTAAAGCAATCAGGCTTTTCCAGCCTAAAGGAAGAGAGCTGAGTGTGTGTGCAGCAGACCAACTGATCTTCCAACACCACAGAGCAAGACACCACCCACAGCAGCCATGCTCTTCGATGAGATGGACATGGTCAGAACAAACAATGAGACAGAACTGAAATGGGAGGTTTCAACTGGATAGAGGGGAAAAAAAATTCTGTTGAGAGCAATTGAACATTGAAGCTGGCTGCCCAGAGAGGATAGGAACTCTCCTTCCTTCGAGGCTTTCAAAACCCACCTGGAAAAAGCACCAAGAAGGCTGGTCAGAATTCAGCTGAGTGTGATTCACTAAGCAGATCAACCTCGCAAAGACCCTTTTCAACGTGAATGATTTGGTCCAATTCTAATCAGACACTCTTACAAAATTAGAAGAGCCGTGATTTTAACACTGTCACCAAAAAAAGCTGCCAACTTTGGAGTGTTTCAGAATAGCTCTGTAAAAGATCCCTTTTGTCCAATGCTCAAAGAGACCTCCAAAGCAACACCAATGATAAGGGATGGCTGAACAACACTTGAGCTTGAACTGAAACCAGGCACTCACCTTCTTTGATTCAGTCAATATGAACTCTTCCACCTCCTTTGTCATCACTTCCTCTGGTAAAGTTTTCAGTTTTGTAGAAAGGAACTTAATGGCTCTCTCTCTCACAATATCCTCTCCCTGAAGAATTTGACTGAATAAACCTCCCAAAGTCCCTGAAAGGAGAATAAATTGGGTAGCACAAATTATTTTAGAAGTTATGACCTGAACCTTTTATCCAGAAGGAAGAAGTTCACTCTTTTAAGATTCCATTCCAGACACATTTTTAAATAACTGCTATACTAACTTTTTTAAAAAGTTACAATTTTCCTATTTCTTGACACAAAAATCCACAGTTTTATTAGTCTGCTTAATTCAGATCCATAATTATTAAGTTCACTACTGTTTGCAAAACCAAACAATTAGCATGTGTCTCACTTTTGCACTGTACTAAGGGACAAAATTGAGCCCTGTTCTCACCCTACAGACAGGGAAGTATTAATAAAAGCCATGCATAGAAAAATGTGTCCTTTACCTTTAGCATCCATCTTAAATATACTGAGCAAGGCATTGTTCACCAAATTGAATTCTGCAGAATCATCTGGAAAGAGAAAAAATTAATATGCATACACTCAAAATGGAAAGTAAGAGGAGAAAAATAAAGATTCCTAATACTGCACAAGAAGTATTCTGCCCTCAGCATTTAGCTATAATGTAACCTGTATTTTTAAAAACTATTAGACTGAGGAAGTTCAAAGCCATGATTATGGAAGTTGGAAGCAGGAAAAGAAGGCTAATTGTCACTTTAGTCTCCCTGCCAAAACTAAACCTTAAAACTTGACAGGACTGAAAACATGAAGGGAAGTTTCATGAACTAATTAATCTATCTAATTAGTTGTTTTAATAAACAAGCTAACTTTCACCTAATTAATGTAAAATACATAGTTATTTATTTTTAAACTCTTAATTAATCTACCGTACTGCTACATGGCAGGAACTATTTCTCTCTTAAACTAAATGGAGAAACCTATCTTCTGAGAAGCCCGGAGCCGTAACCATGCAGTTTTAAGCTTGAACACCTCATATTTAGCACTTTGTAACTTACTGAGATTAAACGTATATTAAATTCTGAATCTACCCCCAAAGTATTGCACCAAAAATGCAACTGTATGGAACAAAATGCCCTCAGGCTTTTTCAGGTTCAAGAAACTGGATCAGAAATTCAGTAACTCTTTTTCAGAAAGCAATCTGCTGCAGTCCACAACTGGAAGGCTCCCACTCCTCTTTGCCTTTTTCTACAGATGCTTTCAGAGAACTTGAATGAAAAAATGGTTTTATTTAAAAGAAAGATTTTCAGTTTAGATTAGAATAATTAGTGACCTTTCAGCATGAGCAGCAGCCTGACTGTACAGCAAATATAAAGCAGGATAAAAAGAACACAAGAAGGACACGAACAGCACTGGGATTATGAATAACTGGAATCAATTACGAATCAACACAGAGCCAAATTTTGGTTTTCAGAACCAAAAGCGTACACGTATTCAGGAGTGCCATGAGGAGCTCAGGCAGGGTGTGTCTCCTACCTGACTGCAGAAGCTGGGTCAGTATGTCTGCTACCCGAGGAAGATTATCTCCAGTGGCAAACTGAGGCAATTCCTTGATTGCTTGTCGCCGGATCTGTTGAAATCGTCAATAATGTAGAAATTTTGACATTTTTAAAATTTCAGGAATTACATAACATGCCACGTCCCCCCATAGTGACATATTTATGAAAAAAAAAACATTTCCTAGATCTAGGCAGCACTGGAGAAAAATCAAATTCAAGGAGCACTTCTGTTCACAAAATCATTAATATGATCAACAAAATAAAGGCTGGAATGTGTCTCATTAAGGAATTTTATTTGCTAACAGGAAGGATAGTTCTACAGTTGTGCATATGGCAGGGATAAACTCTAGGGTTTGCTCCCAGCACTAAATACTCCTTGAATGACCTGTCCACATCCCTTCAGACCTGATAAACAAAGATGCTTCAAAGGTGCAGCTTCTACCAGCACCACAGAAGCAGCACGAAGCATCCCAAGATAACAGCCAGAATCCCATCCCCATGGCTCTCGGGTGCAAACAAGATTCTGTTTTCCAGCAGTATTCATCAGAATCAACTACCACAAAGTGCCTTTTCACAGGAAAACATGTCAATGTCACCCAAATAACCCGTAGGTTCATTTCTACACAGCTATTCCTTCAATCAGCGGTGAGAGCTATAAAAGATAAATGAAAAACTGATGCATCTTCCCAAACTATCTCAGAATGAATTAAATGCAAGAATACAATTAAATATGTTTCTGAAAGACCAACTTTCCCCTTCCAAAAGACAGAGGCCACTGAACAAAAAGAGAAAACAATAGCAAAATATAAAATCAAAGTATCAACTCGCTACAAGGTTCTTATTCTTACAGAAACATCTTCATCCTCACAGAGGTCCAACTGGGCATTGATAGCTGAGTCAGCTAGCTCAGGAAAATGCTTGAAGAACTTAGGAATAAACTGGGCTGCAAGCCTCTTCTCCTTGGCACCTCCTTTCACACCATCCAAGATCACCTGGTAGGCATCCTTATGCTGAAAGAACAAAACCAGAATACATAAATGGAAAAATCCTGGGTTATTCTCAAAACAAGGAAGGACTTTTTTCTCCTGTTCTCTTAAACTACTTAAGTGAACTGTATCATACAAGCTTCTTACAAAGGAATATATTTCTCTTAAACTGATATAACCCTGTCAATTTGCTAATCTTTGCCTCTGTTGCCTGGCTCTGGCTGTTATTCTGGCTCCAGTCTGAGTGTTCCACTCCAGCTGCCAGCCCTAAGGGTAACACCTCGTGCACACTATGACTGGATTAGTGCAAGGAAATCTGTGATCACTGCCACTGAACTTGGCCAGTTTTTCAAGGAGTTTCTGCCTTTTGTACGCTCCCATATTGTCTTTGAAGCAGAGATTGTCTTTCCCAGTAACTGCCACTGCCACGAATGGATCAGAATTCCTGTTAACATATATGGTGCTAAAGTATCCCTGGCATCTATTCTGATAGTTAACTTCACCTGGAATCTCTGGCATCTCTTCAGGTAGTTAATCTGGGATGAAACACAGCGCTTGGAAGAACCGTTAAGGGGAAACTACATTTAAAAAATCCCAGAATCCTCCAGCTTCAAATATAGAAATATAAATTCTAAATATAGGAATAAATAGGGTTCTAGTGCCCTGTGCTAAGTTTCACAATGTGTTATGAAGAAATGTTTGTCTTCCTCTTTATTTTCAGCCAGCTTCCTAAAAGGTTTTTTTTCAACTTCTCACCTTCATTCCACTTGTGGACACCTCCTACCTGAGCCCCCTTCTCAACTGAAACACACTTCCACAAGCTCAGTGATTCCAGTCTCTTAAACCACTTCTCTGGATGCCCTAACTTCTGCTGGTCTCCAGGCTCAGTGTTATTTGAGACAGGGTGACCGTGACAGTTTGCACTTCGAGATCACGTTCATAATGTGGTTGGGAGATAACAAAGCACTAAGGGGGATACAAGTAATGAACAAGGAACAAGGCTCATGGCTTCTCAGAACACAGGAACTGGAGCCACCAAGCAAGGTTATGAAGTGACAAACTGAACGAGGGACCTCCTTCACAAAGGTTAACAAAAAAAAAAGAAACATTTTAGCACAGAACTTTTGTATGCCAGAAGCATATTCAGTTCAAGAAATCATTAGAAAAGTTAACTGAAGAGTAACCTGACAAGCTATGCTTGTTACCGGGACACTTCCTCTGGCTCTGGGAACCCAAAAGCTGGAGAGGGGCAAACCTGGAAGAGTTTTAGGAATCCCCATTCTACACGAACCCCGAGAGGTTCTTACACACCTACCCTGGCACAAGCTGCATTTCTTAACCACGCTGGAGTTTGCTTTACCTAAGACGGCCACTCCTTCCTCACAAAAGCTACTCACGAGAGGCAAAGGGAGACGAACGATGCCCTTCTGAAGTGGCAAGGTAACAGCGTGTTTGACTCTGCACCCCTCCCCGTAGCTCCCTACATCTCATTTGCACTTTGTTTTTGGTTCTGAGGTGAACTTTTCGTTGGACTGACTGGCTGCAAGGATGCTTTGTTTCTCTAGGGCATAACCAGACAAGCAAAGTGAACAGACCTGAATTAAAATGAAAAAAACCTTCAACATGCCCCTGCCCCAAAACAACCACCAAGAAATTATTTCTTCTCTTAAAGAACTTTCTAAGTGACCTCGTACAGCAGCGTTCTCATTTAGATAAAATCTATGGTTATACACAGTTATGGCAAAAACTACTTTCCTACTTGTTGACATTATGACTGGAAGAAAAAACAAAACAATCTTCTGCTTTTTCAGGGGGCCATCTGGGAAAATGAGGGACGAATGGAATTCCAAAACTAGCTGCAAGTAACCGGAATACTTTCTATTGGTAATATTCTAAGTCGTCCTCTTTTCCTGAGTAATTCAGTAATGGCGTAAACAAATACCAGATCTTGCCAAGATTTTACAGAAAAAATCTCCTTCATTTGTGAGAGTCCCGACCTTACGTTCTCGCCTCAAAAAAGAAAAAACCAAAGGGCTGCGGGCAGCTTCCAAACCATAAAAGATTTCACCTTCCCTCAGCAAGCCTTTTAGCAAGGCAGCCTGCCCTCCAGATCTACGAGTACGCTGGATCTAAAAGTGCGGCGTCCAAGATTTCAAGGCCTGAATTCGCCAGGCCAAACTCCCCGTCCCCTTGCACAAACCAGCCTGACTCCAGCTAAGGAACGGTCAATTTGCGCGGCGCCACATTTACAGGAGCGCTGCCGACAGGGCGCGGATGCCGCGAAAGCGCCGCGATCTGCAGAGGGCCCCGCAGACCCCGCCGCTCCTTTCCACCCGCGCCCGTCGCCGCGGGCCTCGGGGAGCGCCCCCCGAGCTGCACGGCGAGACGAGCAGCCCCTCTGACG
>VWZN01004330.1:14371-48312 GCA_013396955.1 Regulus satrapa | reverse complement strand
AATGCCTGTCTTTGCCAGAAGGTGTAGAAACCATACTGCTTCTCTCTTTTCCATTTCAGAAGCAGAAATATTATTGGCTGATCAGGCTGTGGTTTTTATTCTGCAGATGGGTGACTCAAACTATTGTGTCTATCTGCAGCGAGATACACACAGCTATAAAGATCAGGATACTTGAAGTCTTCAGCTCCTGACCAATGCAGGATGAAAGGACAGTAGTAACTATATAACTTCTGCTGAGATACAGAAACTGCAATAAAAGTAATAGCTGAACCTGTAAGCATCAGCAAGGAATAATAAGTTGGAGATATGTATTAGAGTGCTGAGCTGAAATGTTACTCTTTTCCAAAATTCAGGCTAAGAAGAATAAACCTATAGCTTCCCAAGGAGAGATTCCTTCAGAACGACCTAGAGGGCAGTGCAAGGGGCAGACACTTTGTAAAGCACCTCAGAAGTACATTGAATAAAATTCTGCCTTCTTGGAGCTCCAGCACAAATTTAGCTTTGAAATGAATCACAGCTCATTTCTGTAGCTAATATATTTAGTGCGTAATGTAGAAGAATTTGTTCTAACCTCAAGCTAAGCCAGATTTGTTAGCTCTGTCATATCTTTCCCCTGCTATGTCACTGGGAATTTAGGCCAAAATTCAAATGTCTGGCACGCTCTTACGAATGGTAATGTGCAGGCAGCCTGTCCTGGAGGCAAACTGATGGGATGCCTAACAGAAGAGTAGTGGAATTACCCTAGTCAACATTACTTTAGTCCTTGCTTCAACTGAAGACCTAAAGAACTGATGGGCTTGCTGACTAAATCCAATGTTACTTTTGGACATGTACCTTACTAAAAATTGAAGAAGTGAGAAAGGAATTTAGATAAATGTAGATAAATCACTTAGATTAAAAAATAAAAACCAAATTCTGTAGTTGAACTAAATTTTTTTACAAAAAAGCCAGTTGTTTCATGCTGTACATGTGTCTTTTATTGAACATGAGGAAAAGAGTTGGATTTTAATGTACCTGTATGTTTTTTAAAATGACACAAGGAAAGCACAATAATAATAAAAAAGAATGAGTAGCAAATTTACAGGACGCATTGTTATTCAGTTGGGTCACAAATTTGCTCACCACTTGGAAAGGTATGCTAAAGCTGGATGGACAAAGCAAATAAAACAGTATCTGCAGATGTAATAAAGGAATTATGTTGGAATTGCCAAGACAATGATGGCTCAAAGGTGTAGAGTCTCTAAAGGTGCAGGAGAGCAGCTTGCCTTGAATAACATGTTTCTGTAACTGTGTAGTCCTGGGGGAAGCAGGAGAAAAGGTGTTAGACACATCAACAATTATTCAAGACAAACTTCTTGGATGTTCACTGTCTTGTCTATGAGATAATGGACTTTTAATGCCTACCACTGATACTGAATTAGCTAAAATTAAATCTTTCTACTCTTAGCATGCAACTATATGCAACTATATTTATATGGTATAAATATCTTGGTTCAAATAAGCTCTATAGAGTATATGCAGACTGATGTGGGTTGAATGGGAATCTAAGGCAGGCTTTAGTCCAATATTTTCAAAATTGAATAAATGAAAAGTTTATAATTATTATTAATGGAAGTGTAACAAAAAAACCCAAAAAAAACCCCAAAAAACCCCACCAAACCAAAAACAACACCAACAAAAACAAGGTAAAGTCTAACTCTTCCTTTCAGGAACCTTATATGAGTGTTGATAACAATTTGTCAACACCGTTTTTGGAAAGATAATTTTTTTCCTGGGAAAAATGAGTCAGACCAAGGGAAAAGTTTGGTTTTTCCTTCAAGACACTGTAGATGCCCTTGATACTTAGAAATATTTCAGCAGGATCACATTCTTTTTTTTCCTGAAACTTTTCCTGGAAGCTGCAATTGAAAATTTTATTTTCACTCCAGCTAAACAATTTTCAGTGTTGTCTGAAGTCTGTCTTGTCCACCATCTGCCAGAGTTTTGTATAGATTACATCAACTAAATTAAATACTACTACAATTTAATTTTATTTGATGTCCAGTTATTCAAAACCCTCCATTAACTATTCCAGACACAAGCCTGAGAGCTACTTTTCATCAATGCATTCTCTCTTCCACCTTCTCCCTCTGTTAGTGTGACAGAGTTTTACTTTCATTTTGTCACAATTATCACCAACTTTGTTGCACATCATTTTCTGCAGAAATGATATTTCTGCAGATCAAATACAAGTTTCCCGATTGTTTCAGGTCCTCTTCCCTGCCAGTAAATTCTAAATTCTACTTGGTTCCCTAATTCGTCATATTCATCTCAGACAGAGCTCTCAGTCTGCCAGTATATGCTTCTTTAGTTAATTACCTGGAATTACTTCAGGCTCCTCAAAATTACTTGTCTCTTTAAGAGAGCTGTTTGCACAGAGGCTGCAGTGCCATGCATTTGCACAGTTCTTGAGTTTTCCTGAGACATACTTCCCCTGGAAACTTTCTCCTCCTAGGATGATGTCTTTGTCATTTAATTACCAACAATTTAACCACCTGTTTTTTCATTTTAGATGTGCAAGACCTCAGGCTTTGGGTTAATAGAGAGTAGTAGTGTAACCTAACCAGCCCTGTAACACCTGAGCACCACTGTTCAAACATAACAAAGTTGGGGTTTTTTTCTATCCTTTCTTTATAGTTCTATGATGATACAATAGATTTTGTATAATTATTAACATTTTTATAGAATTGAGTAAGAGCCAATATTGCACAGTAGCCAGAAAAAAAGAAATACATCATTAACTGCCCTCTGACCACAGAAGCAGGATTTGGACCCATAAAACAATTTAACAATTCTACTTCCTTTCCCAACCTTCATTCACTCATTCATGCCCTGTAAACTGAGACACTAGTGCAATGCATTTCAGTGGTGGAAGTCTTTACTAATCCACTTGATTTAGTTTAGGTTGGCCTGGTCCTGAAGACCATGATAGATTATAGCCCCCATTGCTTTCAGCTGTCCATGTAGAATAAAAGATTCACATTTTGCACCAGTGAGCTGCATCCTCATATACTACCTAGGCTGGTGACTGACTATCCTTTTTTCAACAATAAAATTTATCCACTAGGAATTCCCTACATAACACTGTACTTCCCAGTCACTGGGAATAAAGATATCTTGGTAGTAATTTATAATAGTCACCAACACCACCTCATAGTCAAAAAAGGAAAACCTCTGGTTTAATGCAAGGCTAAATATCATATTGGGTGGCAGTTAATATTTTATAGGCCCTAAATAGAAATGTCTTGGTTTTTATAACTACTGCATATTTCAGTGCAGTTCTTACAAGTTGCATAATATGTCTAACAATATAACTAACATATATAGCACAAGTTTGTACAGATAACCACACATCCATTCAGAATAAAGCCTTCAGATTTCAAGACCACACTTTACTACTCCATTTGCACAGTGATAACCATGTAATGGAATACAACTTCTCAGATTTTTTTTATCTCATAGACCATTTGGAAAATACAACATTAGTGTATTTGTAATATTTAGACTTTTAGTTAAATTTATGTTACTGAATGATATTTTTAAAAATTGCTTTAAAGATAATGTACATTTGTTAATCAGGTAGCAAGTAGGCAAGAACCAAAATCTCAGGTGGACTTTAGGTTCAGTATTTCTAGAACAGGGCAAGGACAGTAATTGCAAATAATCAGCAGAGGTCCAAGAATTAATGTGTCAGGGGACTGTATTTTAGACTCATTGAATATATAACAGCACATACCTAAACTGTAATAGTATAAATACTAATTATGGTAACCACTGATTATTTTAAAGAGTGTTTTCTACAGAAATGTCTTATGTACAATGTACCTGGTACTATGAGCATTCTGAGTGTTAAGCGCTGTGCTATTCAGTATGTCCTCTTCATAAAATTAATTGAAAAAATATATTTTGATTTCATTCAATCAGATTTAATTTAACATACTAGTGAAAACATTATACTATTTAAAATTTATTTGGTGCAATATAAACTCACATCTCCATTAAGTTCTCTTAATTTTAAGGTACTTTTATTTTATGACTATTACCTTGACTTACAAAATTGAAGTTACAGTTTTTAATGCTAACACTATATTTGAGAATTTAAAATGTAAACATGACAAAAATTAATTACTACAGCAACATTTTGAATAGGCTGTTATTATTTGTTCTATATTGGACTATAAAAGAATTAGTGGGAAGAGTAGAAAATCAAAATTAAAAGCATGTATTATAGATGAAGGAACCTGATTTAGTGAAATACATTTGACACAGCAGTTGTTTCTTGCCAGTTCAATGAGTTTTACTCAGGAAATATCACTTCTGGCCATAATCTACATGCTTCAAGTGGTAATCCGCTTTACACACAACTGCTTTTCGTCTGAATTCATGCAAAGTTTGATAAGATATATACTTCTGATTTTCTACAGTTTATGGTATTTAATAGTGAATTTTAACTGTGTTTATGGAATATCATGCAATCAATAAGAAAAGCAAGAGTTTTCTTGCACATTTGATATATGCTTGTAGTGGCTCAAGCAATGTCTGATCTGAATTACTTATTTAAAAGGACATGGTGGGCTCATTTTTATCATATTCATCTAGCCTCAAAAAAAGTGCCAAGTAAATCAAGAGTCAGCCTGAGTTCCTGTACCAATGAACTACAAGTACAAGCACAAGGTCCTTGGTATCCTGTACCAAGGTTCTCCCCAAAAGAAACATGAAGAATTTAGAAGGAAGAAGTGTTGAAAACAGTTTTACATTTATAAATATTAATCCTAGCTCCAAGGTTTATTCAACACAGAACAGGAAAGATGAAGTGAATCTCACTTTTCATGTCAGCAAATCAGGTTACTGAATGCTATTTATAGGTGTATTAAAAGAGTAACAAAGTAACAGAATATAAGGGGAGGGGTGTAATATTTATGCTCACAACAGCAGAAAGGTTACTTCTGTTTGCTGAAACTAGAAATGACAGTAATTTTGGGCAGTTACTCCTAGAAGGAGTAACTTTAAACAGTAATCTCTTATTGAAAAGTTAAAAGAATTTCTGGTTTTCAACAGGTCATTTTCAACAGCTTATTAGTATTGGACTAAAGCAGAAAGGAAATATTACAAAGCAGCTGAAAGCTATATAAATTAGATGAAAAAACTCTCCTTTTACCTTATGGTTCCTTCTAGTATATGTGACTCAAACTTGAATGAGAATATGAAGCCTTTTTTTGTTTTGTTTTGTTTTGTTTAGGGTTTTTTTTTTTTTTTGCTTTTGTTTGTTTTTGTTTTTGTTTCTCAGTTGTACTAAACACATAAAATTATTTAGAAAGAAAATTAGAATGAAATTCTAAAATTAACAGAAAATGTAACAGGACACATATTCAGAAGAAACAGGGATATTTTCGCCAATGATATCACCTGCAAATATTTATCCAAGAGAAGGAAGTAGGAGGAAAAAAGTACTTGTCCTTTGCAAAGCCTTGGCCTTGATTAGTATGTATTTTGCTGTTATATTTAATCTTATAGACATGCTTGAGGTATGGACAAGTACAGGAGACTGAATATTAAAGCTGAGTGCTTCTTAATATCTGACTGTAATACATCACAGTCAGTTAATATGAGATTTTGAAAATCAATTGCTTTCCTAGGTGTCATTCCAGTTTCAGAGGACAGCAGTTTTTCAATTAAACTAATACTACTGCAGAATTTTTAATTCATTGTTGTCTTTGAATTATTTGCACTTAACCATTTAAATTTGCTTAAGTCCATAAACATAACTTTGGCAATCCTCATTTCACCTCAAGTAAAAAGAGGAAGAGATCTGAGAGTGAAGGGCCTATTTTATCCTTCATGGGTTGGAGAGAGAAAGAAATTCCCAAGAACCCAAGAGATTTGGATATTTAGCTAATTTAAATTCTTTTTTTTTAAATCCATCAGTAGACCATCTAACCATTAAGATTTAAAAGAGTTTCATTACATAGCTATTTTATCTCTTCCAATTCAGTATGGTATAGAATGGTAGAAAAAAAAAATGTGATTTACAGGTACAATATGTATAATACCATCTGTATTACCTCCTTTTTAGAACATTTACATAAAATATTGTAATTTGATCTGTTACTGCTTTTAAAAGTTTGAAGCTGATTTAGAGTTTGAGTTTTTTCTTTGTTTTAGTTGGATACACAATGAATGATCTCATTTTTGAGTGGCAAGAAAAAGGAGCGGTTCAAGTAGCAGAAGGTCTCACTCTGCCACAGTTTCTGTTGAAAGAAGAAAAGGATTTATGTTACTGCACCAAGCATTACAACACAGGTAAGAAAGTGACTAAAACTGAAAAGGCATTTAACATTTATTGTTATAATAAATGTCACAGTTGGGGTATTTTTTAAATGTTCTCACTGAATTCAGGAGAGGGTTAGAACATACAGGTGTATTGTGCAAGATAATGCAGTCTTAAATAACTGCCAAACCAAAGCTACCCGAAGATGAAACAAAATTAAATTTTAAGTACCTTTTAAAAATATAGAATTGAAATAATTTGGAAACTGTTCAGTCAGGGGTTTTACTTATTTAATAGGTGCCGTGACCAAATTTCCAATGCGGGAGCAGAAGCAGTGCTGAAACCCAAAGGTCTATATGCTGTGTATTAATAATAGCCTGTCTCACTCTGGAAAAAGTAACATTGGGTTGCCAAGCCAAGTACTTGCCAGGCCAAGCTATCCCTGCCCTAGTTCAGGCAGCAAGGGGACAATTTGAATGAGCTGAAAGGATTCTCAGTGTGCCATGTCCAGGTGTACAAACCAGACATGAGCCTGCAGTGGCAGGACAAAGGTGAATGGATCCAAAAGAGAGTAGGTGTAGGTATCAGGAAGAAAATCTTTATTGTGAGGGTGGTGAGGCACTGGAATAGAGTGTCCAGGGAAGCTGTGGATGTCCCATTCCTGGAAGTGTTCAAGGCCAGGTTGGATGGGGCTCTGAGCAACCTGGTCTACTGGAAAGTGCCCCTGCTTATGGCAGGGTATTGGAACTGGGTGATCTTTAGGGTCTCTCAAGTCAAGCCATTCTATAATTCTCTAATTCTATGATTGTATGATACTTTGTTGAACTGAGATATTATCTCATCTCTGGGATTATTGAAAAAGGAGGGGATTCATATAAATAATATAGTTATTCTATTTTTATTTTTAATTATTAAAAACTATAGCAATAATCCTGAAAAAGAAAGCCCAAGAATGCACAATTTATATATTCTCTTGAGAAAAAAAAGGCTAAAAATCTTCCATTCTAATCTAGATATCTTTTAAATTTTGCTCTCTGGTATGATCAAACATGTCTTAAAATTTAAGATTAGAATGATTCATTTAGATTCTATGAATTTCAGGGAGAGAAAATTAAATAGGTGGTGTTCATAAGGAATGTCCTGCTACAACTGAAATTAAGGAGGAGTGCTTTCCAATGCTGAGTTTTATCACAACTGCAGTGGTGCCCTATAAGAAAGGAAGGTTCTCTCATAATTTCCATTTAGAGCAGGAAGAAATAGAGCTATTTTGAAGTGTTCCCTAAAATAAATTGGAAATACTTAACATGCACTTTTATTGTACAAATACTAATATCTAGATAATCCTTTAAAACCTTCTAAAATTTGTGGTACATATCCTATAACAGAGTAATTTTTTCAATTGTACATTTTCTTGTTAATAATAAAATAGAAATTCCTATTATGCCTTTTTTTCCTTTCTACCATAAGTCTTATGACAAATAAGAGAGTTTTATGTTCATTATTTTCCACTGTCTCCTTTGAGATATACAAGCAACTAACCCTTTCTTTTTAGGATTCTCCTGCTTTTGTGCCATTTTAATGAGTATCTGTAATTGCATTCTTTCCCCTGCATATGATATTAACTAATGAGAAATCATGGTATAGAGAATTTTTCTCTTTTTTCTTAAGTTCATTTGCATAACATAATGCATCAAAAACCTCTGATAAATTAAGTTATTACAGTGATGCTTAACCTGATACTGAATGGAAACCTGGTTTAAAATTTCAGGATTTTCAGTGATTTCCAAACATTTCATCCAAGACTAAGTTGTACTCTTACTCATTTGTCTGAGAACTTACATTATAATTGTCAGAGTTTAAACTTTGTGATTTTTACTAAAACTTTGGTTTTTTCAATATTTTGAAGGAACTACAATTTTCTTCACAACCCGTGTTTCAAGCCTATCTAACTTGGTATAAATTTATATCTAAGGAAAAAAAAAAAGTAAAATATGCTAATCCTAGACACACTATACTAAGTTACATGGGGTCAACTTATATGCACTGCTTTTTCACTGTAGCATTAAGTGGAGAAGTAAGAGCAACAGTGGTTATTAACTGCATGTGAGGCCTCATGGTTCTCAAAATGTAGCTATAAGTGTGCTTGTCTCCGTGCAATTCTGTCACATTTAGGTGAGAGGAGGGGTTTACTGCAATAAGTCTAGAGGACAGTGTGGCCAAACAGCAGCCTGTTGTATTCTGTATTGCTTTGGCCAAACTGCATTTCTGTGGCCAAACATGCTCTAAAGCATGAGCGCAACCCACAGCCCTGGAAAGATGAAGCTCATATCTGTACTGAAAAAGTAATTGGGCCATTTAACTTGTCCACAGATAAGTCAAGGCATTTGATAACTCAGAA
Organism: Regulus satrapa; assembly: GCA_013396955.1. Taxonomy (NCBI): domain Eukaryota; kingdom Metazoa; phylum Chordata; class Aves; order Passeriformes; family Regulidae; genus Regulus; species Regulus satrapa. Next base: position 39,607 of record VWZN01004330.1, on the reverse strand, counting down.
GCCTTGGAAGCCTGGATGCAGTAGTAGGATGGAATGTTAAAAGAATCCAGTGAAAGAAAAAGCAATTGCACAGCTGTGGGACCTGCCTGTGATGGGTGGGGGGAAAAATGTGGTGCTGATGGCGAGCAGCAGGTTTGGCAGGGTATGTCCTCACCAGAGTGAGCAGCTGAGTGGCCTGCTCTGAGTCACAGTACCAAAATTACAGGTACAGAACTTTGTCAGGGAAAATCAGAAAGAAAAGGTGATTTCACCATGAAAGACTACATTTATTGTGAGAGTCTCCTCTTTGAGATAACATTATTTTTTCCAAAGATTTGGAGGGTTTTTTAAAATTCAATCTTCAGTATGAAGCAAATTTTATCAGATTAGAGTGGTTTGATTTCTAGGACAGTAAGAATTCCTTTTATTTATTTGTTATAATATTATTAACTATCATTTGTAGGTAAAACCCCGTCAATATTATATTAAAAGACAACAGTAACTATTTTCACTATGTCACTTGGATACATGATCAGTAATGAGCTTTCTTAAGGCTTCTGCAATGACATAGTGCAGGCAGAGATGCCTTTAGGATACTCCACAAGAACAAAAATTTACAAAAAGCAATTTTTAAAATGAGTTGTGAAGACTATTTCTTTGGCCTATGACAGATCAGATAAAATTAATTCTTAAAATAATGCTAAGCAACTGCAGCTGGTATGCAGTAAGTTACCAAAGAAGAGTTTTCAAATTTAGTTACAACACAGGATGGAAAGCTCTTCTGAGACATCCTGTAAAACAGAAAAAAAAATCTCCAAATTCTCCCTGTGAAGCAAATTCATATGAAGCTTCAGGACAGTATCCAGAAACTCATCAGTGCATGTCTCATCAGTATTTCATGCCCAATTGAAAATTCACGGTAACCAGAGCTCAAAAAATAAACTGTGTCAAATACAGTGACAGTTTCAGCAGCAGTACAGAAAAATGGCTCATCAAGTCTTGTGTTCTGAAGTGGCACAACAACACTTCTGATAATTTTCATGTTTTGCATCCACAGGCATATCCATAGTGACTAATTTGGAAAGTGAAGTAGAATCATAACAGGCAGAAAAATCACACATGAACCATTTACATTACAAGGATGGTCTAGCTTTGCTGCATTCCTATGTGACATTAATTGCTTCCCTGAGCTGTTATGCAACCCTACATTTTATTCCAATCACAGATAATTTCAATCAGAGTTGCAAAAAGCCCAGTATACAATAGCATGAATTTATACATAACAGCATTGGCTAGCAGGTACAAATGAGTCTTGGCTTTACTCCTGCATCATGCATAATGCTTTACACCTGCACTTGAGTGATGCTGCTCAGAACTGTGTTAGCCTAATAATGCCTTTTGAATCAAAGAACTGGATGTAGTGGTCCTGGAAACAGTGGAGCTATGATTGCTACACTCACCACCAGAACTGAAAGATTCTGAATGTGAACATTTCTGATAAGTGAAGTCTTGATGAACAGCATGTTTCCTTAGCTCCAACTCCCCATCTGACTTCCTCATATGTACATCCCATACACAATTTTTTCTCATGATCCCATTTGTTCCTCCTAGACAAAAAGTTACTTAACGGCTTGTAGATTGTGGACCTTTTTAGTCTCACTTTCAACCAACCTAGTGCCTTATATTCAACCATTTTACTGCCAGCTTGATTATGGTGATTAAAGGAGACATAAGTTCAGTGTCTTACTCTGAGAACAACTCAAACCCTTACTTGTGCTGACATGCACCTAAAACACTCCTTTTGAGACAATAAGAGTGATTTTTAAGACATTACATTTTAAGTTCCTCATGTCTTTTTTCATAGACCATTTCTCCAAAAAGGAACTTTGTACTTTTTACCCAGGAGATAGTCTATGGGTGTGAAATCTCTGGTGCTGCTCATTCCTTTTCTGAAAAAGCAGAAATTATAAACACTTCGGAAAACAAAGTCTATGGCAGGCTGAGGATGTGACCACCCCTAGGTGCACAAAATGTCACTGTCTGACTCCAACAAGGCATTTTTCTCAAGGGCAAAGAGGCCATAATTGTCAACCCTACACTGATTAAAATTTGAGCATTCTACTTTAAAGATTCATTAAATAAAAATTCATCATCTGTCCTGGAAGTGAAAGCATTACAGCTAGATATCTCTTCAGTTTATACTTCTCCTCTCTCTGCCCCTGCTAACACAGTGCAGCACATGACAAGTCTTTCACGTTACAAGACTGCTTTTCAGCTTGATATCACTCAGGCTCCCAAGCCTGGGAGACCTACTGCCTACCCAGTTCACTCCTAGTCTTTATCAGGGAAGGGGATTGCTCCATCCTCATCACAGATCTGTGCATTTGTCTTTGCCATGATATTGGGCTGGATTCTCCAGCCTACGATGGTCCTGGTCAATGCAGCTCATTTCTTCATTCTGGGGAACATGAGAACTGCAAATGCAAATTTATCAAGCTGCAAAAGAAACAGTTTCTTTTTTCCATATATATTTTCAGCTGTCTTTTACTCATTATCAGTCTTACACCAATGTCAAGTCTACCACCTTCCTCAGTTTGGTGGTTTTTGGTTTGGTTTTTTTTTGTTTGTTTGTTTGGGTTTTTTTTTGGTGGTGGTGGTGGTGGTTTTTTTGGTTTTTTTTGGTTTTTTTTTTTTGGTTTTTTTTTTTCAAAAAAAAGCTATGTAAAGATACGTCTTTTCTGTCCAGGAATCTTTGTAGTCAAAGACAGGCGACAGCCTCAGCATTGATTTTCCCTAATATACTGCTGATATCCACTGACTGTGACTTGAAAGAAAAACTGAATGGTAGTAAATTCCTAGAGTTGTTTAGTGAATCTGGGCTTTAGATACAAAGACAAGTGCCATGTAAATGAAAATTAGTGTAGTTCTATATATTAAACACTGGAAAAATCATAATTTCTCTTCAGGCTGTATGAAGATAGATACAGTATTTTATCTATTTTATTATTAGGAGAAGACAAGCAGCTTTTATCAGCAAAATACGCTCAAATTGCAATTTATATTGCAGTGCAAATTGGAAAGATTCTAGAGACTACAATTACCAAGTGCTTTTTTATTATCCTAAATTCTTCTTAGAAAGGTATGGAAATAATTTCAGCTAAATTTACTTAAATTTAATCAGCTTTATAGGTACAATCTCTTGAAATATTAAGCTTTGTGTACACATAATTTAGTAATTTTATTTTTCATTTTAAAAAATTATCACTGGAAGGCAAAGGAACAGAAATTGTTTAGCTGTATTTCAGAAAAAAATAAAGCAGAATTCTTCCAATACAAATATCTTATTCTTGGAAGAATAAAAAGGAAATTACTTTACTGAACAAGGTAAAATCAAGTGGACTGCTTTTCTTGCGGTGATTCTGATAATGACTTTAACAGGAGAGACAGTAAAGGGGACAGTATTGCCTTATGAAAAAGTTAGTTTATAAATCTCATTCTCCATCCTCTCTATGAAAATCATCTGCTATTCTGACTGCAGTGTTATACATAATTTGCTCTTCTCAGAGATGCTAATTGCAATCTTATTTTAGCAGATGCAGAGAAAAAAGAAAGCACACAACAAAAGGCAAAAGGAAGGTGCTGGTAATCTATGTGATCCCTTTTACGGCAATACAGTTCTATTTCCTCCTGAGACAGTTTATTTTCAGTTAAGACATTCTTTCATTTAGAAGATAAAATTGTCCTCAGAAAATTTCCTTTCAACATTAATAACTTCAAATACAAAAATGTTGTTGTTGTTGTTGTTGTTCTTCTTCTTCTTCTTCTTCTTCTTTGGTTTTTTGGTTTTATTTTGGTTTGATTTTGGGGACTTTTTTTCACCAATCCATTTTGTCCAAAGACAGGTAGATCCAATAGTCACACTCTCACTAAAGGCAATGACCTTTTCCAGGGTGATTGCATCCTGCATACTAGATAAAGCATTAGGGTTTATACATGCAGAGTCCTTAAGATAGGAATACTCAAAGCATTGCAATGACAACCATTTAGTAAGAACCTGTGAATCCAAGGTATTAAACTTCAGAAAACAGTCATAGGCATAAGGTGCAATAGCCATATTACATCAATGTATACAAAATCTCTTTCTTGAGTCCACCTATTGTTTCATTTTGGAGGAAGGGTCTTTAACTTTTGTCTTGAGAAGAAAGAACTATCATTAATTTTACCTCTATAGAGAAAAGGGTGTCACCTGGATTTTGCAATATGTTATCTCCTCCACATAAGATGAGAGATTCTGGTTTTCACATGTCTAAAAATGTTAAACACAGCAGAGGTTTAGAATAACACTGAGAGGTAAATTCTCTGTCTAATGCAATTTGCAAGCTCATTTTGAACTTAGGATCTCTGTCGGGATATGTGGAGTAGAGGAATTGAGGAGTTTAAGAAATGGCTTTCCAGAAGACAGAGAAGTGGGAGAAGCTCTCCATTGTATTAAGAGATCTAAATCAAAGTCAGCTATTTAGGCTGAGCATATTATAGCCACTGAAGTAGTCACACTCTCCCTTTCTCCTTTCCTGCTGTCTCCCAGTTTTTTCTCTAATTTCATGCTAAGCCTTTGTCTTTAGCTATTTTTCAAGACGAAAAAAAAAAAGTGTTGCTGAGGAACATCACAGTTCAATTGCTCCACAATTCTGTTTGCAAATCTCCATAGCTAGCAATATTTTGATTGCTAGACTGGCTGTTTTTTGGCTATCAGTCACAGGTAAAATCAGAATTGAGTAGTCTACATCTATACTGACAGATGTGTTGGAATCCAAATAGGAAATATTTGCTTCCCAGATCCAAAATATTCTGCAGAGCACCATAAAGATTTATTCAGATTTGCTTAGCTCAGTTCAATTTTTCTAAGTTTTAAATAATCTTTATTCAGAAAGCATAAGATTCTTGTTTTAAGAAAATAGATTAATGTAATTTCATTAAGCTATATAGTAATTTAGCCACAGTCTTCTCTATATCCATAAGATATTTCACAATAAATCAGTTATTAGCATTATCAAGGACTTACCAGGTCAGATTACCATTTACTACTATCTAAAGTCATATCAAGAACCTTCAGCAGATAACTCTCCATTCTGCATGGATTAACAGCTGAACTCTGCATTCTTTTCTCAGTTGTTTATACTTATTCATTTTATGTTATATTATGCTATTAATTTTTAATTTCATAGTAGATTAATAATTGTTACTCCTTTCTTAATTATTTCTCAGGCACACTGCTTCCTTGACTCAGAATCCTGAAGTAATTCTCCCTCATTAAAACTTCTGTATAGCTTCAGAAACAGCTACTCAGCCCTTCTTGGAATTGTAACATGTTTATGTCATTGTAGGGGTACAGTAAGAAAAGCTTTCCCCAGAAGACACTCTAGGGGTTGCTAAAAGGAGATAAATATTTTTAAATCCTAACAACTCTTACCTCTGGGACAGTTTGAGACAGATGAAACTATAAAAGAGGACTCTTTGTGGCCCGAATTTACAACTGCTCCTTGATTTCCCCTTCAAACCCCCCACTACTGACAGTATCTTTTAATGACACAAGCATACTGCTTCCTGCATAGCCTATTTTTTAAACAGCACATGCCACAGTCAGAGGAGGTTGTATATTGTGAAGATGACCTGATGGAGAAAAATTCTCTTCTTGGGTTACTCACAGCTGGCCATGGAAGAATCCACAACAAAAAAAGTATGCAATCTAGATACTGACTCCAAAGAAAAGCAATTTATGCTTACCAGGGAGAAGTCATATAGGCTGACTAAATTTTTTTTTTTNTAATATTTTTTTTTTTTTTTTTTTTTTTTTTTTTTTTTTTTTTTTTTTTTTTTGCTACAGTAATGGTTTCAGCATGGTCATTGCATTAAAATCTTGCCATTCCAGCAATTATAACATTGTTGTTACCAAAGAATATGGGTAAGAGACAAAAATGCACCATTGCATGCACATTCACTTCACACGCATAAGTATAACACTCATCAAGTCAGCACTTTTGGAGCCTTTCAGGCACTTAAATCTCCAGTTAGACTACACTAACAAACACAAAAAATACAACTCCAATTCAGGAAAAAGTATTTGTTTTAGGAAGCCCTGCTTAGTTTTTCTTTACAAAAATCCATTTTATGGATTGTGTGCACACTCAAATTTAGCTTCAGCCTGAAACTACCATCAGGTCTTAATTTGTTGCTCAGCCTCAGAAAAGTCACAACACCACAAAGGATTCCTATCCTCCTTCTAGACACTCTCTGTGACATTCATAGTGCATATCAAAATGAACTAGATCTTACCTTTCATGTACTGCAAATTAATTCTTAAAGCAACACTCTTAGTTGCTTGTCCATCTCATTCCCCAGCTGAGATGACTTTATGAGTATTTCTTTTTTGATCCATTCAAAGAATCCAGTCAAATAGATTAAACCACTGCTAACCTGGCTTTGAATTGGAAATGAAATACAGGAAGATAAAGGAGGCGAGCAGCTGGATGCTGCTTCAGGTGGGGGAAAAACAGCACAGCCTCTGCTGGCTGGAGCACCCATCTGCTAGTGCCAAGTGTTTTCTTTTTCCGCTAAGGTTCATTAGCCAAGTTTATTCATGTGGTTCTGATTTCAGTCAGGAAGGGAAAAAGCTAACATCAACTGTTTCACACTCAGACTGCTGCAACTGCAGTTCTGAGACTGACTTCCATCTGCAGCCTTTCTCCAACATTTAGTAGTGGAACAACGGAGATTGTCTAGCTGGGCAGCCACCAGTCCTCCTGAGTGCTGTACTGGAAGAGAGAAACAGAGTAGTCTTGACTAGAAAGAACTGGAAGTATGGCTGACAAGTCCATAAACTCTATAAGCGTAAGACAAAGACAGGACTCTAAGTCAACACATGTTGTGAAGCTAAGCAAAGGTATTTTTCTACTTTGAGACACATTCCACTTTCCTTTTTATTTTTTTTCAGTTTTTTGTTTGATTTTGGTGTTATATGTTTTGAGGGCTTTTTTCCTTGTCCAATGATATTTACAGAACTACTAAACCAAGGAAAAATGCTTTTGTATAATTCCTCTGACACATAATTCGATCCTAGTTCTGGCCTCTTCATTATCCCCGCTTTCTTCCCTCCTTCCCTGTGATTACAGTATATTCCATTTGCACTTCTTTCATTTAGAATCTCTTTAATTTTTTAGCATTCTGTTGCTTGCAACTATTCTTCTCATCCTCCATACTTCAGTTAGGTCTGTCAAATTTGTAACCACATAAAATAATCTGTATTAGGGTGACTATATTATTTAATTTTCACTGTTTAGGACCACTGAATTTTTGTGCTGGCTGAGTTCAAGTCCTCTGGAGTCCTCAGGAAAGAAACTCAGATCTCTTATATGACATTTTTCTGGATGGGAAAAAAAAAAAAAAAAAAAAAAAAAGGAACCAACATACAAACAATAGTTAATGACACTTCATATATGCACATGCGTATATTATGCAGTCTGATGCCCCTTAGTTTTCCTTCTTACTTTGTTTTGAAAGATGAATATAGGACCCTATGAGAAGAAATTGTTGCATGCTAAACAATTCTTATTTATATGATGCCAAATATAATGGCTTTGCTTAGACTTAGATTGGGCTGCTGCGTTTCTGTCACTCCTAACCATCATGATTTATTGTGATGCATGAGATAGAGATTGCTGCTGTCCAAGGGTGCTGAATTAACAGAATGAATGTCACAAAAAAAAAAAAAAATCTTCAGGGTAAGAACCAGTTTGAAGTAAGAATATGATTCTAACAAAGGCCAGTCAGTGCAGAATTTCTGGTTATGTAGGGTATACTGTGTGTAACTGCTAAGTGAAAGACTAAATTGTGTAGGTGTCCTTTTGAAGACCAAGAATGAGAAACATGGGAGAATATCCTGGCCTTTTCTGAAGTAAACACCAAAATTCCCGTTCAATTTTTTAAACCAGGGTTTCATCCCATGACTGAGGCAGAAATCAGTCTTGAAGCTGAGGTAGCAGATGTTTGAGCCAGGATCTGGGACACAGATTTCAGGAGTGCAGATAGGATTCAGAAAATTTTGGCAATTAGGAATGGAACTAAAAATTGAGCTTGCAGATATAAAACTCCTGACGTACAGAATGTAATCTTAAAATTAAACAACATAACAATTTTTTAAAATTATTTATTTTTAGTGCCTCAACAGAATAAAATTGTCATAAAATTACATTTCATTTTAGCATCATAGAAAACTAGAGACCTGTTAAAAGAACTGTTTAAATTAATGAAGTTTAGAAGCACTTGATATCCCTAGAATAAAAATATTTGTTTGACTTTGTCTGAAGTTAATTTCTGTATGCCTAACACTATTGTCAAAGCATGAAACAACATTAGTATAGGATAAGCTTATAAATCCATTATGTAACTTTTTAAAATCTGATAAGTATCAAACCTCTATTAATGTGGAAAAATCTTGTATAAAATGGTATTTTGGCAAATAGAAATTGATTAGGAGAATATCTATCAAATACAAGTGGAAAGCATAACCAAAGAGCTTCTTACCATTTAAGAAACATATAATGATAGTCTTCCTTGTTAAATTTAGAATTAGGAAGTGTTTTAACTCAAAATAAGGAAGAAAACCAAGTTATGTGTATTTGTCGCTGTGGGAAACCGTTTTATGCATACACCACTTTGAGTAAGAGCATGGCCTTCAGCACCATTTTCATGTGACTGATATGGCCATTGGGCAGAATTAGAAAATCTAATGAGGCTAGGTGTGCGAAATAACCTACACCTTCCAGGGTGGGGAAAAAACCCCAACCCCATGACAATCTGGCTAATATAAAAACATGGGTTTATTAATTTTTTATGAGCTACTAATAGATTTTGTTGTTGTTGTTGTTGTTGTTGTTGTTGTTTTCCTGGTTTGAATAAGTCAGTAGAAGTTGCTTTATATTCAGTACCTGGATAAAACTAAGTCATTTAATTACCTTAGAGTTTCCTAACCTCTGGTCTTTCCAGTCTTCAATCAGTGTATGAAACTTGATTATTTCTCTTATGAACTGGAACAGCTTGAATATGGACACAGGGAGAGATTTATTAGATTTTTCTATTGATAACTTAATCCCCATACAGATATCACTATGTTTTTCCCAATTTTTAGTTTAATAAAAATAAAATTAAGGTTAAAATAGAACAAACCACAAAGGAGATATTATGTAATGGTGAAGCAAGCATATTTCTTGTGCACAGAAGTTTTTTCAAATCATAAGTTGCAAAAAAAGTATGATCTCACAGACGAAATTTTCTATGATTGTAATAAATAGTGTGGGGTTTTTATAAGAAAATAAGAATTTCAGACCTTATCAAATTCTTAATTTTTCAAATATTCTGCTTCTTTTCTTTCCAGTAGATACTCCTCTTCTAATGGGGACTGTCTTTATTACAAGTCACCGTAGAGATTTCAAAGCATAAATCTTTTTCTACTGAACAAATATATTTGACATAGCGTACATTCCTTAGGAGTGTGCACTAGATGTTGACAGTAAAAATATCCTATTTCTCTTGAATATTTCTTCTTTGTTGTAAAAAGGAAAGTTTACATGTATTGAAGTCCGATTTCACCTTGAGAGGCAGATGGGTTACTATCTCATCCAGATGTACATACCGAGCCTCTTGATCGTGATTCTCTCCTGGGTGTCATTTTGGATCAATATGGATGCAGCTCCAGCCAGAGTGGCTTTAGGCATAACAACTGTACTGACCATGACAACACAAAGCTCAGGCTCACGAGCATCTCTTCCAAAGGTAGGCTAAATTTCTTTTGTTTGTACTATATTAATCATAATGTTATATGATGAAACACTTTCAGACAACCTTAGGTGTTTTAATTATTAGCAATCATTTTCTAAACCAGATAAATAATTTTGAAATATTTAGGGGGTTTTTATATTTCCAATCAAATATATTCTATTTCCCTCCTGTCTCAACTATATAGCCAGCCATGTGTCTACTTAACTCCATAAACCTTAACAAGTAGTGGAAACAGCATTATTCAGTGTTACATAAACCCTGCTTAACAATTGACTGATCATAATTTTTCACATCCCAGTATCTGATGAAATGTTAGCAGATATGACTGAAATTCTAAAGATTTCTTTAGATTCTTACCATAGATTATCAATTATAATCCCTTCTCTAAACTGCCTGAATTATTAATTAGCTCACTAGTTACAAACACATTTACATTAAAATGTAGAAAAATGTGAACCTTAACAGCTCCAAACAATTGCATAAAAATTATTCTCAACACAATAAAAGTACTTACAGTTTATTTCTACAATTAACTATTTCCATTTTATGAGTTGTAAATGCTTTAAATATTTTCTGCTTCATTTTAAGGCTTATTCCTTGACCATCTTTATGTGCCATTGCAGCTAATAGAAATAAAACGTATACAATAAAATATGCAAAATTAATTCTGTATTAGTTTTAACATGATTTTTTTTTTGGTTGTGCAATTAACCTTTTTTTAAAGAGAAACAGATTTGAGCATGCTTTGTGTCCCAAATATATGGAACTGAATGCATCTGAAATGAGCATCAACAGATAAAATAGAATGCTCTAAAAACTCAGTAAAACAACAATGTAATAGGCTAACAGAGACCTGCAGATTATTTTTGTCATATTTTGAGGCCTGAAGTTATCTATGCTTGCTTAAATAAAAAACAAACTCTTGTAATTTTGCAAAGACAGAGTAGACCTTACTTTCTTGGTTCAGATCTTGCATCTGATCTTGGGAATACAGGATTGCAATGAGTTCTGACCTGCATCTGATTTTTAGTACTTTCACAGTGTCAAAACAACATGACTAATTTGAAAGTATACATATGATTTACAGTGCCTATATCAGCAGAGAATGAACACATCAGACCTCTCCACCTATCTCCTTTTTTCTACCTAATTTTTATACCAGGAACTTTCAGCTGCAACCATTTTAATACAGGAATTCCCACTGGTCCCANGCAATACACAGTACTCTAAGGAACTGTTAATGATTTAAACACATTTTAGAAAAAAAAAAACATTTTTAAAACAAAAATTTAACATTTATATATTGAAAAGTTATTCTTATTATTGTCTAATTTTTATGCAAAATTTTGTTTGATAAAAGTATTGCTGGGATATGGAAATAATAATGCATTTCCTCCTGCCATGAAACACTAAACTTCACATCTGTGATTTTAACATACTCAGGTTTCTCCTGTCTCCTCTTATAGGTGTCATACGTCAAAGCAATTGACATCTGGATGGCAGTGTGTCTACTCTTTGTATTTTCTGCACTTTTGGAGTACGCAGCTGTAAACTTTGTCTCGAGGCAGCATAAAGAACTTCTGCGATTCCGACACAAGAGAAAGAAGAGCAAGGTAAAAGTAACAGTGTTCACAGCTTTTAAAGGGACTGACTGAATTATTCCAGGATACCGGGTTAATTTTGTAAGCATACTGCAGCTTGAAGTGGCAATAGAAATAAAATGGCAGCACTCCATAAAATTTACTATAGGCAGAGGGTCACTACAAGGACTATGAATTGCATAAATCCAACTTGAATTCTCAAAATAGAGATTAAGAGAGATTTAAATGAGGCATGGGCCGTGCAGGAGCCATCTGCACAAACATGAATTTGACTGTTAGAAGAGTTAGATTATACTTCAGTGAATGAATATTACTGGTATTTGCTACAATTTTTACTACATTGAGATTCAAGAAATGTTGTTTCCTAATTTCATTCTAATAATTCAAAGCCTTAACAGATTTTTTCATGCAAATATTTTTTTTTAATACACAAAGTACTTATTCTAATAACATTATTGGTAGAAGAACACACATTTTACTTTAATAAGCCAGTAAGCTTAGGGGTTTTTTCTTCTGTCTTGTAATTTTGTTTCAGTTGTTCATATTATTAGTAAGAAAATTATAGTAATGGTTATTAGTATATATATTAGAGCTGGAACTATACATATTACCTATAAAATAACTCGCTACCAGTGTGCAAAGCCAAACAGCTAAGGCTACAAGTTTGATTTCTGAACTCCATAGATAAATCGAACAATAAGGAAAATTTCTTACAATGTGTAACTCCTACTCCAGATTTTACAAAGTGTACTTAGTTCTCCAGCCTACTAATTAAAGTCATGTAGAGCCTGTCACTATTAGTCACTATGTGGAATATTACTAGTGGATGAAAATCTGGCCATAGCAATATGATTCAGTTCAACCATATTCCATTCCTGAGAACTTAGTCTACTGCTTATATCACCAGGAGAAGATATTTTACAAGTTTCCCTCTTACTTAGAAGATACTGAAAACCTGCACTGCTTTAAAGCCTACCTAAGCAATCTCAGTTAGTAAGACTCCATGTTAAAAGGCAGGCCAGACAGTCGGGTGAAAATTACATTTTCATGTTTGTCTGTGATGTGTTGAGTCCCAGACTCCTTCAGCTGTGCAGAGAAACTCATTTAGACTAGAGAATGATTCAGACTGCAAACACCAGCATTCAACGTTTGACCCTGTGAAAAATATACTTCTTTCTTCCTGCTGACAGTAGCAGAAAAGCCAGCAGTTTCGTAACAAGGTGTTTGTTCTTGGAATATGGCAGCTCTCGGAAAGCTGTCCTAAGGTTTGGAATGGGAAGAATGGGGTGGGGCAGACATTAATTACTGGACAAAGGGTAGGTAAGTCACAATAATTGAATTGTGTATCAAACAGATATGGTAAGTGATATGTCATTATACTTTTAGTTCATTAATCTTTCTTGAGATATATTATTTTTTCTTCTGGATGTCAAGTAAATTTTAACACACTCAGCTTCAGTGATATCTTTCTTAAATGCAGGTCAATTATTATGACCACAGGATTAGGAATTGGCAGGTAGTATCGTCCTTCCTCAGAATCAAACCAAATCTCTTTACAGCTCCCTCTTAGCAAGACTTCAAATTCACCAGAGATACTCATTCAGCAAACACAATCAATTAAATTTCAGTTTAGAGGTATGTGAGAGAGGACCTATAATACAAAAAGGACTTTTAAGAGAAGACTTTATAAAGAAAAAAAGTTTGTGCATGAATAACCACATTGACTTAAGTGTTTTTCTGGATCATGGTATTTTGAATTTACACATGAAAGTCCTTATTCTAATTTTACGCTTCATTAGACAGTCTATCTTCAGGTAGATTATGTGCTAAATTCTCATAAAAATACAGGAATAAAATTAGAGACTTTAGAGTGTACAATAAAGTACTAAGTACTTTGCTTTGATTCTGAAGACTGGACTTATGCATTTCAAAGCATTTTCTTCATAACTTGCTTCAGGTGGGGGTATTAAATATAATTGGAGGTATAGGGCCTTCCCTTATCCATGTACCTATATATTTCATTGTGAGACAAGCTTCTCAGTATAAATTTTCCAGAAAATGCTTTGTTCCTATGCAAGGTTATGATTTTAGAAAAATAGTAATTTTTCAGGAAAATATTAATTTAATGAAATGTTTCTTGACTCACTCCAATTCCATGTAGAGCTAGAGCTCCTGGACAGAGTTAACCTCTGGGAATGCACCTTCTCAACCTCTAGAGACAGCTTAGCTAATTGCTTCTCTCTTTCTCAATGTTTTATAAAATTTTTCCTTACCCAACAATTACACAGGTCTTGAAACATTACAGCATGGAGATTTTATCTCTCAGAAAGAAATTTGGACCACATCTTAAACCCTCTAAATGAATAATAAATGATGTTTTAGAGATTAAAACCTGAAGTTAATAACTTGCTTTTTTTACAACAAGTGCTATTATTTATAATATGAAATGCAGGGCCTAAGATCATAACTCAAAGTAACTTGGTTTTCCTTCTTCTTTTGTCTCTTTCAAAGTCAGTTACTACAGCTCATGATTATAAAGTTTTGTAGGTTTTTGTTCCTTTGGACTAAATAAAGGTCAAACAGCCACTGGCTCTCAAGGATTAGTTGTATCGACTTTGAAAACGACCATGTATCAAGAAATGTTCATTTGACCATAAAGTCAAGAGGTGAAAAGAATTTATGTAAAAAGGCTGCATTTAAAATAAACTTCAGGGGCTTTCTTGAACATTGAATCTTCATCCTCAGCAAAGAGAAAAACAATATTCTATTTGATATTTACATCCAAAACTATTAGAGAAATAAACAAGTAGGATAACTTACTAGACTTTTCCATTCTGTATACCTACCATCTTGGAACATTTTACTAAGATCAGGTTTTGCTATCAAGTGAATTCTAATTGCTGAGTACAATTTTTTTTTTTTTGCCACTGGAATTTTATTTACAAGGGTGCAACAAAACTTCTAGTGATTTGACATGTCACAAAATTGAAAAAACTAGATCAGTTTGGAAATGTTTCATTTCAGGTATGTATAGGGCAGCTGAAGAATTTCCAAAGTGTATTTTCTTTGTAATTAGAAAGATATATTTGTTGAAATAAATATTTTCTTTTACCAAGTAACTAAAGCAATAGTCCTACAATTGAATTTCAGTGTCTTTTGGAGGTAAGTAGATCCATTTCTTAATGGAGACTTCCATGACTTAATGGAGATCATTCATACCTGATTCATCCCAGCCAAAAGAGTTCCACAAGCTCCCCTGAAATCTATTCCAATTGTTTAAAAGGTTGTGGGGTTTTTTTTTACTAATGTGTATTTTTGACCTGTCATGGCTTAGTCTAGGAAGGACACACAAACAAAACTACTTTATTCCTTTATGCCACCATTTGCACATTTCCATTCAGTCATTTCTATAAATATTCCCAGTGGATAGAGTTTTTAGTTTTGGTTTTTGGGGTTTTTGTTTTGTTCTGTTTTGTTTTCTCATTCACCTTCCCTGGAAATTCTCCTAATAAGCCCATATAATTCCTCAAAACTATGCCTGCAACATGAACAACAATAAACCTATATAGTAGCAATAAAAAGCAGCCAAAGGATCAGGTCATGCAAGTAATAAAGTTGTTTATCCAAACTGGTTTACCATATGCCTTTTAAACAACATTATGTTATTGACCTATATCATGACTGTGATCTTCCAGATCTTCTGGGTCTTTTTCCAGAGAAACACCCTGCAGAGACACTGGCTTTCCATCTAATCCAAAGCTGATTCTTTCTGGCTAAATGTAATACTTACTGATTCTCCTGTATTTTTCAGATGCTTTGTTGGAAACATTCATTTCAATTTTATTTCTAAACATATCCTCAAGAAAATTTTCAGGTTTTCATAGTTGAAATATTTTTTAAATTAATTAAAGCTATGGTTATGTCCTGAAAACACAGAGAAACTGGAATCTTTCTCTTAAGAAGCATATGTTTGAACTAGGATAAGACCCCTGCAGTAAATTTGATTGTTATACCTATTACAAATATGTACAGAACAAGACAAGATATTTTGGCATCCAGAGTTCATCATGCTTGTCATTTTCTTTAATTTTTTTCCCACTTACAGTCACTGCCTTTTTTTTCACACCATCTGGGTCATTTGCTGCCTCCCTTCCCAGACAACAATAACAGCAGCATCAAAGGCAACTCTTAGGTACAACTGCACCCTCTGGCCACTATTTTTATGCCTGTAAGTTTGTAATTCACTCAGTAATTAAAATTTACTTAAAGGTAAAATTATTTTTAGAGGCCAAATCAAATTTTCACAGAACAAGCAAAATTTTTAAAGTGTCTGGGATTATATTATAAATTAATTTATAAATGAAAGCTGTTGTAACATAATATGCAGCCTACTCAATGCTGGTTTCCAATAAGCATCACAATAGGTATTGGAGATTTCTTTTTTTTTTTTTTTTTAAGGGTCTAATGTCTTTATGATTACACAAATGGCATAATGAATCCTGCGAACAGGGGAATTTTGGTTCCCAGTTTGAGACTTTATTTGATACTTAATGTATGAACCACAGTTCTTTGATAAATAAAGAAAACTGGCCAGTGAAAAGTACTATTCAGAAACATCGTGTTATCATTCCTTCAGAATTAATGCTAATAATTTCCTTCCTAAAAGATAAAAGGGAAAAAAAAAGTGAGAACTAGAAGTCATACAAGGATACAGAAACACATCTATGATCATTGTTTTTTTCTTAGTTGCATTTGCATTCTATGGGAAAAACATTAATTGTGTATATATACTGAATAATAACAATTTGATTTAAGGTTAGCTGTTAACATACTTAGTTTTGCAGAATATTAAGTCTATTAGTTCTATTTTCAAAATCTAAAGATCACCATATCTTTAGAGAGGAAAATAGACATGCAAACTAGATTTTCTTTAATGGTAATCATACCTTTTTTCTTTTGTTTTCTTTTTGGTCAACCGTCCATTTTGATGAAAGTATTTTGAGGGAGTTCTTGATGGAAATGAAATCAGTGAATCATTACAGGATAGAAATGGCTTGAGATGTGCAGGACGTATAGATGGGACTTTGCCTCAAATCTACAGTACAAATTTAAGGGTAAACTATGAAGAAGATGTCCCATTTGTCATAATGTGATATCCAACCATTTACAGAGGCCCTGTCCTTTTGTCTACAATAACATCTTCCCATGTGAACTTCATATGCTTTCATTACTTCCTGTATGTGATGACGTGAAATGTTAGTAAGGGTACTGTCTTGCAAATTTCATAATCCATTTTGATCTGTTTAAATCTGGATTAAAACATAATGCTAAAATTTTGCACTGTTTGTAATGCAAGCAACTGTATACCACTTCCCTTCTCAAAACAGCAATGAAAAAGAAAGTATTCAAATTACAAAAGTCAAGGCTTCAAATAAGTTTTCATGTTGTTGCAACACCGTACAATCAAATGGCTATGAAGTTATCTTCAGCCTTTATGCACATGTTATTTTTCAAGATAAATGTAAAAGCACATGGACAGAAAACACCATTGTCAAAAGACCACAAAGCTCACAGCTTTCTATTCATTTATACCTAAGCATTTTGTAGAACACTGATACAGAAGTAAATGAATTCAAATTATTTTCTGCAAAACACTAAATAATTTTAACTTTTCAAACAAAATTTGTCTAATTTTCTCCATTCCTTAATTACATTAACTTTAATAGAAATTATAAAATATTTAAATATAACTGCATGCAGAAAAACTTTGAAGTTGTTAATTCTAAAGCTGAATGGGTGAAAAATGGATTCAAATGAAACTTACTGAATTTTATTCATAATAAGATTTTTAAAGTTTTACCAAAAATCTATAATAAACAGTTTTCTTTTCTTTAGTGATGATACACTAAAAAGGACACAAAAGAAACAAAACCTTCCTTATCACTTAAAAAAATGATTCTATTAATTTAGACAATATGCAAGGCTTTTTCAGGAAAATTCACTGTAAACGCTCTCCACTGGGTCATACAGGGTATTGTCCTTCAGATGATTTCTACATCAGTAGACTCAGACACGTACATTCTGAGACACACTTTTTTCTAGTCAAAAAGAGGGACATTAGCCAAGTTAATCAATAGAAGAAAATAAAAGGAATGTCGCTGACATAAATGCCTTCAAAAAAGCACTCAAAACTAGTATTGCAAATAACAGCAACTGCATCTCTTCTGCTGTGCACAAGCACCCTCAGATACGAATCTGAGGCAAACCAAGTAATTTTTCTCATTATGAATCAACTGGAAAACTTGTGGAATCACATTTTGAATATTCAAACTGCTGCCCCTCAAGAGAATTCTGGCGTGTCCTGGTATGCTCTGCTATCCTTTCCTGCATACCCACCAGCCCTAGCACTTGGTTGTGACTTGGCTGGCTCTGACCATCCTGCCCATCTCCTCGTGGAGACACCATCCAACAGACACTGGGCAGAAATGCTGGCCTCCTTCAAGGAGCTTCACATCAGTTCAAAAACAGAGAGCCCTTCCTAGCAGTCCACCTCCAGATGAAATACAGGAGGCCTGCAAGTACAAAAATAAGGAGAGACCTGGCCTTTAAAACATTCTAGGGGATCGTTCCATTTGGGTAAACCCAAAACAGAGACAGTAAAGTCTTAGTATGTAGTGCCTGGTCCTGAAAATATGCACAGATGAAAACTGCCACTCAAAAAAAAAATTTCATTATCTTTCTTAGCCTGCACAGTCATAAGCTTTTTTTTTTTTTCTGGAGAAGTATAAAAAGACAAGATCCTGAAATGTATATATGAGGGTGTTTAAATGGCAAGTTTATAATAAATTCTCACAGTACCTGCATTTCTATTTCATTTAACTGAATACAAGACTACAACTTTTCTAGAATAAAAATTACATTAAAGATGTTGTTTCCCATTCTTATCTGGCAGGAGAGAGCACTAATGCAGTAATTAAATCTCTATTTTATCACGTCATCAAATAATGATCTTATCATATTGTTTTTCATTTCCATAGTAAAATCAGTCAGTGATTTTTCCTCCTCCTTTTCTTTCATGTTAATTTTTCTTTATTTTTAAAGGCAAATTCGAATTCAGATTTTAGATATAGTAGTTTCAGTAAACTTTATCAGTCTCTACATTTACTCAATTTACATATATAAAGAAGTATTTCAGTTGGTTGGGTGATATCTACAGCTCTGCTGGATGACCGTGCTGATGGCCACATAGTTCACTTCAGTGAACTTAGTAATTTATCTGCATTCTTTTGTAGCTAACTTATTAAACTAATATTGATAATAAAAGTCAGATTTCCTTTTTTTTTAACAAAGTAAATAGCAATTATTTGATTGAAGATTTAAATGTGTTTAAAATTAATTCCTCATTGAAAAGTGTTTTCAGATCTTCAAAGTGTCACAGACATTTTCCAAATGAAAAATTTGGAACTTTGGATTTAAGTTATGCTCCTTGAGAAGTTGCATTTGTAAAGTAAGAGGATAAAGTAAAGCAAAAAATATTTCTAACTATTGAATTGAAACAGTAATAATTTGACTTATTTTGGCAAATAAATATATTTTAGAATTTTATTTAATTTAAGCTAGGAAGAGTTTTAAAATATCAAAAATTCTTCTACAAATAAAAAGTGATAGCTGCTCAACTCTATAATACTTTTGAAAATCATTTTTCAAAATATTTATTTAAGAATTAATGTAATAATTTCTGTATTTCATAGAAGTGTTAAATCCTAAATCAACTAGGCTAACTTAGACACAGAAAACTGACATTCCTGAATTTAAAATTAGTTTTGGAAAACTGGTGAATGCCATTAAAATAATATAGTTATTCATGAGTAGTCTACGTAATGAAGGAATACACTGGAATATATTTCAGAACCAGATTTAGCCCTGGCTTCACAGATTATGTATGATTTATTTGTCTGCATATGTGCCTTTTTTTTATTCCTTCAGGATACCTAGGTAAAGAGAAGTAAAAAAGATGTCTCCAGACACAAGCTACATTTTTAAATTGTACACTATGAAAATATGTGTATCTTCATAACATCTCCTGCTTCTGTGCCATGTGATTAAGAATCACCTCCTTTTATAGTTCCCTAATCCTGAATGTCTTTGCCAGTTCTCCCCTGAATTGACAGAGGAATGAGTCAGAAGGAAAACCTGGCCTTTAGCTTCCATTTTCTTTATTTTAAACTAAGACACTTTGCATACTGTTCTCTTTATCTGATGCATTCACAGGGAACAGCAGAAATTAGGCTTACAGATAAGATTAATCAAATATATCTTGGCCAAATAGCCAGAATTCTCACTAATATATGTGCATATCATTGGTGATTTTATGATTATATCTAAAGTCCAGAATCACAGGTTGTAAGTCAATTTACAGACTTAATAGCTGTATTCTAAAAGACCAGTGTGAAATCTGTCCATTCAAAGACAGCATGTATTTACTCTAAATGGGAAACTTAAACCAAATCAGAAGTTGTGTGCCAAATTACAACTAGTTTACTAGGTGTTCTCATTTTTCTCAATAGATTATACAACCTATAAACAAATAGAAAAATTCTGTGCTTGTTAAGGACCCAGCAATATTTTTGGCAGACTCTGATAGGGATGAAATTTCAACAAGTAAAGATAAGGTATGGATTCAAGAAGTCAATGAGGTAAGGGTGCAACTACTAATTAGCAGCAGGTAAGATTTGTGTAAACAATCATTTTTAAAGAAACTGAACTTCTTTTCTTTTTTTTTTTTTTTGGTTTGGTTTTTTTTTGTTTTTTTTTCCCACACAGGATGATGATACACGTGATAGTCAGTTTAGCATTACAACATATGGAGTGGGCCCATGTGTGCAAGCAAAAGATGGAATAACACAAAAGGGGCCAAATAACCCTGTTCAAGCTGTACCAAAAACCCCTGATGAGATGAGAAAGGTATTCATTGATCGGGCCAAGAAGATAGACACAATATCCAGAGCTTGTTTCCCATTAGCCTTTCTGATTTTCAACATTTTTTATTGGGTAATCTACAAAATCATCAGGCATGAGGACATTCACCAATAATAGGATTCAGGCTTGCAGTACATAAAGATCTGGCTGTCACATCAAGAGGAAGCTTTTTGTTAGAAATGCACATCAGAGGAGTGATTGGAAGAGTTCAAACCAATGAGGGGGAAAAAAAGGATCCTGCATGGCCTGCAATGACCAGCTACAGTGGGATGGAAGAATGACGCCCAGAGAAGATCCATCTGCTATTGCAAAAATTCCTCGTCAAACAAAATATCAATGGCTTTTTCATGAAAATCACTCTCTACTGAAATTTTATGGCCAAGTATTTAAACATGCTGTTGCATAGTGGTATAATTGTACGGCACCTTAAATTGATGATCCTTACATTTTTAAAATTCTGGTGTATTTTTTAATTTTAAAAATGTTTCCAGAATACCTTAGGTCAATCCTATACCTTAGCATTACAGAATATATTCATATTTGTAAGTTTTGTTTTAATTTTACAATATAATGACAAACTACTCATTGGAGAAAACAGATTAAAGGACTTGATCTAGTCTCAAGGACAGTACTGGTGATTTTACAATGAATACATTTAACATATTTGAGTCATCTGATTTATTCAATTTGCTTCATATTACTGTTCCCCAGAAGGTGTATGTTGAAATAATCTTGGACAGCGCAAGGTATATAGCCTAGCAGTCTACATTTCATATGAGAAATATACTAAAATTTGTAAAGTACTGATTTCTGCAAAGGAGGTTTTTTCTTTTAATTACTTATACTTTGATAATTGAAGCATATTCTTTAATAATTTTTGTATTTTAAAAGAGATTTCTTTTTCTCAGTTCATAAAAATCATATAGCTTGTGAATAGACAAATTACATCAAAATTTTGCAATGCTTCATTTTGATTCAATGCAGAGATCTTGGGCCAAAGCTGAAAGAAAAGAGTCACCTGCTTCACTGAAGCATTTGGAGGATGAATACAGTCATGTTTATGCACATTCATCTCCTATACATTACATAATTACAGGACATTTAATTTATGAATGTGTCAAATTTTCTGACTCATCCTTTGAAGTTTGTTAATATAGATTTAGATACTGGTTAAGAAGCACTTCACAGCTTTGGAAAAAACATGCAGCTCTTCTGGTCTTTTACATGTACTGGATTTTACATTAATAAATAGGAGAACAACTATTAAAACTCTTAGAAAGATCTTCCCTGTTTAGGTTTAAATATGCCATATTAGTTGCTTCTTTGAATTATAACAACAAAGATCACATTTATGGCACAGTGTCTAGGCAAGAGTACTTACTTTTGTCAATCTATTAGCAAAACAAAACTATGATGAGGATGCTATGATGTGAATATACCTCATTTAGAATTATTATATACTCTAAGTCCAGTAGGTGAGGCTGATTCTTATTGCAAAATATTTTTATTTTGAACATGTTTAAAATTTGTGCTTTGTTGATCAGAATGTGTGTACAAAAGCTGAGTCGGCTGGAGGCAAACATCTGGTGCACTGCCAAAGGCATGGTGCATAAGAAGTAAAAAAAAGCAATGTAACTGCACTGGGATTGTAGCATAGCAACCTTCAGTTTGGTTTGGTTTGTTATTGTTTTCATCCCAGGATTAATTAGAGAGATTCTATAATAGTAGGTCTCACATTTTGTTAAATTGTGTCAGAAACAACATGTATAATGAATCTTTATTATTCTTTTTTATAGTTTTGCTTCATTTATAATCTAATTGATTCAATTAATTCAATTGACTTCTTTGCACTTTCTTTCTGATGTTGTGTCTGGATTTTTATTGATTTCTTTATGTGCTTGTTCCAAAAAAAAGTCTCATTCACTTACAAAAGTGTGAGGGGGTATCACGAATTTATAGCTGATATTCACCTTTCTCAAAGTTAGGGTTAGTTATATTGTATGGAAAGGGATGTTAACATGTTTCTGCTGTCAGCAGAATCAACTATATTTTGTTTAAGGGCAGTTTTCAAATGCACATAACACTTGGCATATGATTCTATTTTGGTACTATGGAACCAAGATCTCTCTGGAGCTGATGATTTTGTGAAATTTTTTAATGGAACCATAACATTTAGCAAGCTAACAGAAGCCTCTGCAATCCACTAATAATGTGTATTTTCAAAAGAAATAATAACTTTAAATTATAGTTCTCAAATTCATTTAGATTATTTCTAAATTACTTAGTATGAAGTCATATGGTAAAGAAAGACAGAAATGTCATTTAAGATTATAAGAAACATCAAGGCACAAATGCCTGCTATTCACCACTGACAACTGGAATAGTCCAAAATTGCCAGCAGGCATGCCAGCCCTCTGTGCAAAGCTGGAATCAACAGCTACTGACATCAGCTAAGATTACTCTAAGAGATTACTTTTTGCAACTGCATAATGAAGCAGAAGGAAATGATGTTAAGATGCAAGAATTGAAAGGTACTCTATTATTTACCAGACTGTAGGACTTATGTTGCACTCCCATCAAAGAGGCAGTAGAAATGCAAGAAAATAATTATTAAGAAAATAATGCTTAAGGCAAATGGTATCTACCAGGGTTCATCCTACATATAAAAAAGATTCCATTCATTAGGCAGAAGTAATAGCTACCCCACTTCACTATCACTGGACCTGGGCGCTGCAGGCAAGTCCACACAAGAAGACTCCTCATAAACACAGTCCCTGTGTGACAGGATAATGCAGCTCTGTCCCAAGTCATCATTCAACATATGTGCAGACCCTTTACTTCTCAGGTCACATTTTTATGATTTCTCTGGACCAGCCCTATGCTTCAAAAATTACATACTGACACTAGAAGGACACTGTAACACAATGAGAACAGAGGGAGACACTGTACAATCTGGAGGAATACCCCAGTAACAGCTACTAAGGAGCTGACGCAGTCAGCATAAAGGGGAAAAAAAGGGATTAGGCCATTTTAGTACTTTTCCCAATCCTGCCATGTCTACATAGGTACACTTGCTCAGGTGGAAGCAGCTGCTACAGGGGGAAACAATTCGTATACTCTGCTGCAAAATTTATATTGTTCTGTGACATTAGTTTCTACCTGTGCAGATTGACTTCTACACCATCCTCATTCTTGATGGAAAGAGAAGTGGAACAGGAAGGTACAGGATGAAAAGTCTGGGCTGTGCATAAGCATAACAGGGGTCACAGGGAGAGAGCCCAAAGCAGAGCCTGGAACCTCTTATATGACTGTCCTTTTGTTCTATGCTAAAGAGAGATGTGGTTGAATCAGTGTCACTCCTCATAAGGCAAAAACCTTCAGTATCTTGAGAGAGGAGAGGAAAAGCCCCCTAGAAGTGCAGTAGAAATATTCAGCTATCATTGTACCAAACTCCTACTTAAATTCCAAACAGCAGACTGCATTTTATTTTTAAAAATAGATTTCAATATCAACACAATAAGCTTGCATGGTTAGAGGGATGGCTTTTTTCTCTATAATGCTGATAAACTATGTGAAGATGGAAAGGAATAAAGAATGCAAGTATTTTACTACTGGAATTCAGCTATTCTAACACTAAAATAAAGTACATTTTACTTTCAAGGACTTTTGACAGCAAGCAGTACTATTTAAACATTTTTTCAGCTCAATCATTTAATTATTTTTTTCAGCTCAATCATATGTTAGTTTCCTTTGGAAACTATTTTTCTTATAGTTCATTCCAAAATCTGCTTTATAAAGAATCATTTGTGAGAGATTATTCTTTTTACTCACAAGACAGAAATATTTAGGTGATTAATTGTGCACTTTATATTTAAAGAGTGAGGTATTGCTTCCATTTTATGTATAATCCCCTACAGAACTGTAGACTCATAATGTAGATAAAGATAGAATATAATAAACTGTAAAAAACTTTATATTTTTTAACAGTAGAGAAAGAAAAAAAAAGTCTTCCTTAACCTTATTAAAAAAAAAAAAGTATTATATTCAGCAATAATTTTGTAGTAGAATGAAATTATTTATGCCATTGCCAGTGCAAGCTGATGAGATTGGTTGCAAGAGATACATTTTTTGAGCAACTTCTGCTCTTGTTTGAGCTATCATATAAATTAATCTAATCCAGCAGAACAGAATTTGGCCTTAAAATGTGAAAGTGCTGAATGAGCTAGTAATACATACCCCTGTGAGGTAGTAAAATAACTTTATCCACATCTTACCGCACAATCTTATGGTTATTTAGATGAGTACAATATCAGATTTAACCTTTTTTTCTTTCTTTTCTGAGACAACTAAGAAGAAATATATAAATCTCAAAATGGACTACTTGTTAATAATAAAATGGGTATTCTGTTTTGGAGTGGTTACAGAAAAGGTGTCTTCAGGCAGAAACTACCTACAGTAATTACTGAACTACTATCAGTTTGGAAGGCTTGTGGAAGCAGGTTAGACTGCTAGAAGCAGTGGATTAATGCCAGAAAAAGTGTTGGCTCATCCTGTCTTCTTGATATTCTCAAATATTACTGCACTTCTTCACTTTCATCTTTGTGAAATATGCAAGAAACATTTCTTATGTTTGTATTTTAGTGTACATCAGAGTGATATCAACATGATGAAATGGACTAAAGTAGCTATTGATGTTCCATGAATGTGGAAATATGAGAGGCATAAAAAGAAATTGTGCCATAAGCTTTTGACATAAAGGTTTAACATAATATATGGTATTTTGTGTGTTAGTGATCCTGCCTTTTTAAAGGCTATAGCAGGGAAAAAAAAAAAAAAAAAAAGA
>VWZN01004330.1:4183-14322 GCA_013396955.1 Regulus satrapa | reverse complement strand
TGATAGTCTATTAATAACTTGTCTGTGAGTTTTCAAAATATTCTCCTGTGAGTTCTCTCTGACAACAATTTCATCTCAAAGTACTTCCTTTTTTGGTAAAGATCTATAAATGTGTTGTGCATGGATTTGATTAGATTCCTTTTTATTGTATCATATTGCACTTAAACTGACATCCTCTGCAGTCAGAAAGGTTAAAAATGTGAAATTTATGGTGTCACCCATGTCATTGTAGATATTTTGTTAAAAAAAAAAAAATAAACATATCTTTTTTCAGAAACTATGAATAATTTTTATGGTATTTTAGTTAATGGATTTAAAATCAAAAGAAGGACAGACAATACCATTGGAAAAAAAGGATTAAACCCTCAGCAGTAGTTATGGTTCACTACCAATAAGTATTTCAGGAGTGGAAGCAAGAGAGAGGAGTAGAATGCCTTTGATTGTTATATGGGACTAGTTCTGAAAAAAACCCTTGTTCTGAAAACTCAGGGAATGCTATCTTGATAAATACCTATTGAAATAAGTACAGCCACTCGAAAATAATCTGGCTGAATTTATTATCAAAAAGGCGAAGAGTTTCACTTGCAGCAAAATAGCCTAATGAAAATTCTATAGATCTGTGAGTGCCTCCTATGTACTCCTTGATAGAAAACTTTAAATTAGCAGATAAGAAGTCATTTGAAAACAGTTTTAGTTCTTCTCATCCGGGAAGCAATGTTAACCTCTTATAAAGAGCATAGTCATTAACAGCCATGTTTCCAGGAGACAACAAGCTGTTTGTCACTCCCTGCCCACGTGACAAGAGGCAATGCCAGTTCGTGACTCTCAATTTCCTTGTCATGTCAATGGGACACAAAACAGCAACTTTGGCATACTCACAAATGAAGTGTTTCCATTATCAGCAAGTAATTCAGTTCAGCAAACCTGTAGCTTGGAACTTTATAAAATGGAGATTTCTCAAAGGAACAGTCAAATGAAACAAGAAAACTAGAGAAACCTTAGCAGAAATCTTGAGTGAGCTTTCACAGAGCCTGCAGAACTTTCAGATCTTTGCTATTTGTGACAGCTATTGCTCCAGTAGATCTATGCCGTCTTGTCTTCCCTAAAGCAAAGCACAGCTGGTACCTCTGCCCTTGTTTATATATGTTCACAAGCAACCATGTCATGAAACTACTGCAGTAGCAAATGTTTTCATGATGAGGTACCCAGTTCCCAGAGCATGAAAACTGAAAATGCTCCATACCAGCTGTGCCACAAGCAATTAAAAAAAGAAAGTAACAGCCAGGTAATGTTACCTGAGAATCATAAGAAAGAGAAATAACAGATCCTTTAGAGATCAATATGTGATTTATGGCATAAACTATGTGGTCCTTTCAACACAATGTTCTGGAAAACCAAATATCCTCTTTTCATGATTGCATATATAGTGACCTATTAATTTGAAAAATACCTAGCTGTTTTAAAATATTTTAAAATATTTATTTTCACATATTCTATACAGTGGATTTAATTTTGTATTATCTAGACACTATCAGGATCTGAGAACATACTTTATTTTTTTTTTTTTCTGAATAAGACACAAGCTTGTGAATTTAAAACCCAGGACAACAATTCTCAAAAGTCACAGACCTAGAATTACAGAGCAATTTTCCTTTTGGAAGTGAATCATACTTCCTCAAAAAAATTATTAATATTTCAGAAACAATTATTAAACAAAAATATATTTTATATATAATAAATGAATATAAATAAAAATAATAAAATGAAATATTTAAACATTTATTTCACAGAGTTACAAAGTCACAGATTGGCTGAGATTGTAAGGGACCTCTGGAAGTCCTCTTGCACAAACTCCCTGCTCAAGAAGGGCCATCTATAGCCAGTTGCCCAGGGTCATGTTCAGATAGCTTTTGAATACCTCCAAGGATGACAACTCCACAGCTTCTGCAGGCAACTTGTGCCACTGCTCACTCAGAGTCCCTTTCAATAAAAAGCGTTTCCTGATATTCAGAGGGAACATCCGGTGTTTTGGTTTGTGCCTGTTGCCTCCAATCTTGTCACCGAGCACCGCTAAAAGAGCCTGGCTCCATTGTCTTTGCATACTTTACAGAAATTTTTACACAGGTTGATGAAATCCCCTAAAACTGTAAACTAAATCCCCTAAACACTAGTCCAGCTGTGGCCCTACCAGGGCTGAGGGGAAGGGAGCAATCATTTCCCTCAACTGCAAGCAACACTGCTAAGGCAGCCAAGCCTAGCAATAGGGGTCCCTGTCCCGAGGACACACTTCTGGCTCATGTCCAGCCTGAGGCCCACAGGACCCCAGCTCCTGTTCTGAGCACCCCTGTCCAGCTGCTCATACCCCAGAATACACTGCTGCATGGGGGCTGTCCCTCCCCTGGTGCAGGGCTTTGCGCTTTCCCTCACCAAGCTGAAAATACTTTCCTTGTAATATTAGTGCTCATTTAAGTAATCTGCATTTAAAACCTCTACTGAGGTATTGAGTTTAGCCTCAAATGCTTTTATGGTTTGGGGTTTTTTTCTTAACATGCCAAATAACACACTGACCTGCCTTGAAAACTCCTCAGTGTTGCTTTAGGCATGTCCAGTAGATACAGAAGATATTAAACAGATGTTTTTTAAAGTACACAATAGAGCAGGTTTTGCACCTGAATATGACGAAGAACTTTACCATAATGGTGAGTGTGCACTGTAACAGATTGCAACTGTCCAGAGACGTTCTAGAGTCTCCCTGACAGAGATGTTCAAGAACTGTGTTGACACCCTCTGAGCTATGTGCTCTAGGATGACCCTGTTTAAGCAGATAGATTAGACCAGATGAACCACTGTAGTGCCTTCCAAACAGACTCATTCTGTGATTCTGTACGAAGTACAAGAAAGCCTCATGTAGAGGTCAGAATAAGTCCAAAGATGCTCGAGTTAGGCTTAAAATATTTAAAGTAGGAGGCTATTGGACATTTTTACAAACCTCAGCTCTACTTCATTACATTATACACGAACCAGGTGTCCCTCTCCACTCATTTCTTGTTTTATTGCAGCAAAGGCATCGTCGTTTCTCAGGACGGGATAAATTACACCAGAAGATGGCGCCCCCGCATGCGGAATGAGGCATGTTTTGGGAACATGCGTTCTGTCCAAGGACAAAAAACTTGGCAAAATGCATTCTTCCTGAAGACATCCCACCCACTGACGGTCATTACTGAGAAATAAATTGATAAAACATAATTAATATCAATGATAAAAATAATAATTCATTTTGAAAGTGATGGAGACATTTTGAGATAATGCTGTCTTAGAAACAAAATTAAACATTGAAGGTCTTTGGAGCAGATTCTTGACTTCAAGGATGCCTTCAGAGTACAGGTACAGCTACAAGTACAATTGCATCACCAATTAGATATGCAAAACAGCCATCCCACTTATTAACAACTGTCATAAACACAAAGAAGGAAGTATATGAAAGTTTCAGGGTGACTTAATTCACCCTTTTCAGTAGCTGATGGGATCTTGAAAGATAGAGCCTTTTGCAAGGGCATTAAAACTTTTTACATAGGTCAAGGGGGAGTGGATAGAAACTGAAAGTAGGTCTAGATGTGATATTAAGAAGAAATTCTTCCTGTGAGGGTGGTGAGGCACTGGAACAGGTTTCACAAAGAAGCTGTGGATGCCCCACCCATGGAAGTGTTCAAGAGCAGGTTGGATGGAGCTCTGGGTAATCTGGTCTAGTGGAAATTGTCCCTGCCCATGGCAGAGGGATTGGAATGAGATGATCTTTAAAGTCCTTTAAAGTTGCTACCTAAACTATTCTATGACTTTATAATATATATGTTTCATTGAGGAACAGATAACTTCATATTATTTCATAGCTAAGATGAGGTGAGCCCATACCTTTCATCAATAGTAATAATGTAAATCTGTAACTCAGTTTGTCTTGTGATAGCTTGTTGTATTACCACCCTCTTTCTTTCCTAGCAGACTTCACCCCTATACACATCACTGAACAAATATGAAAACAGCACTGTACCACTAGTACTTTTGTATTTTGTCTTTCATTTCACAAGGGGGTACAATATGCAGTTTCTTTCATTATTTAGATACTGATTAAATAGAACCACTATGAACATTATTAATTTTGAATTTATTACTAGTCAATAAAATATCTCTCCAAAGTTAATGAATTGTATGTTTAAGGTTCACAGAAGTATTTACAGCTTAAAAATCAATTATTATTGTGGTTGTTTCTTTTCCTGATAGGCTTTGCAGGTTTTCCCTCAATGATAATTCAACTGAATTACTTTATACTTTGTATTTAACTGTATTGACAATAAAAGAAGGTCAGTAAAACTTGGTCAAGAAGGGCATATCTCTCTTCTATATAAAACTTTTGAATTGTATACGACTGTGGTCAGACATAATATAGAAAAAAATTTGTACTGCACACAGTTTTGAGAAAATAAATTTTAAAGCACACTCAAAAATAATCTGTCCCCTTTCCATTAGCAAATATATGAGACCAAGTAAATTTCTGAAGAGCTCTGAAGCAGCATCAAAGCAGCTGCTAGACGAGGGAAGAAGCAAAAGGTGCTACTGGTTGTGGCAGTAGTTCTGTGTTCAGGCAAGTCTTGGTATAAGAAGGCCCCTTTCTGAGAGTTCCTTACACACTGATTTCACCCCTGAGTTAATTCCTTTATTTCTTAATGGCTCCTCCAGAACGCTGCTGTCATTTGAAAGTCAGTGCATTCCAACACCACCCTATGACACAGGGCAAGTGTATTAAACTTGTTTGCTGTCCCTGCTCAACTTCTAATTATTTCTCCCCTGTGATTAGCATCAACATTTCACACAGCTGTTCCACTTCTAGAACAGTTACATTGTCTTTCACATTATTAAGCATCTAATACTTTAGTCTTGGTTATAGTATCACACTTGTGCTCCTACTCTGGCATCCCCTTAAAGTGAAAGTATAGACTCAGATAAAGTGTTCTCTTGGCATAAATATTACTAGAAAATTTAGGTACTTAGATCCCTTCCTCACTTCATTTCCTTATTTACTACCTAATTCTGGAAAAGCTATTCAGTATTAGCAAGTCCAAGTTGTCTTAAGTCTTCTACTAGTGTCTTTTTCACTACACATTTGCAAAGTATCACACCTATGTCTAAATTGTATCTTTNGGGGGGGGAAGACAGTTCCTTTGGAATGTCCAAAAGGACTGCAGGACAAGTAATGTAAACACACAGAAAATCCTATACAATCTCTTTTCCTGTCTACCCTCATAATCTTTCCTGAGCCTATATTAGCTCTCATTCAAAAATATCCTACTCTCTAATACTTGAGTGATGTCTACAGAGTAATTTCAGGGTACAGCCAGCATTAGCTCATCTGTGAATTTTTTAAGGTTACTTAACCTTTGTAAATTAAAGAAGTATATTTTACTTGTAACTAATAGGGGAAAAAAACTGCGTTACTCTTGAGGCATGTAAAACCATCAAAAAAACCTTTTTTCATGGTATCTTACCAGGCTACCAGATTACTTTGAGGTGTCTACCTCAGAGAAAAACTTTGTAATATCCCCTCTGTGGGAATGTTACAAATCATGCAATGTCCATCCATCTTGCCTGATGTAAGTCTCTATTGAAAACGGTAATTCAAATTGCAGAGTCAATAGTTTAGATCAGTGAGTGACTGAATAAATTCTGTGGTTTCAATTTTCTGAGCTTAATATCCTTGACAGAATTGCAGTGGCTGGTGTTTCTGTGAATCTATTTTGAACTAGAATTTGCTGTCAAGCCTGTTTGGGTAGCTACCAATAGCCCTGTTTTGTGGGTCTCAAGTCAATGGAAAAATGTCTGAGTAATTGGATCAGGATGGTCTACTTGCTTATAAAAGGCAGTGGTTATATATCTCATTGTAGCCGGAATTTTAATTCTTGTTTTTTCAAAGGAAATTGAATCATTATCTTTGACATAATCTTTCTGAAAAACTTCAGTTTATTTCAGACCTTTAACAGATGTTCTGGACTCAGGGAGACAAATTGTAAGTCCTTTCTAGTCTTCAATTGTTGTGTGCCTGTAAATTCATTAACTTATTTATTCTCTTCATAAAAATAAAGTGCAGCAGAATCTAAATTGAACTCTAACATGTGAACCAAACTTGAATATCTGTAAAATATGCTTGCCATCTCACTTCCCTTAATTCTACTGCCATCAAATCTAGCTCTGCCTTAAGCAAAAATATTTCTACAGACTTTGAGTGGCTGGTTTCAATTATACTATAATATTTTAAATAGTAAAGCATGGAAAATATTGTCAGAGATTGTAACATAGTAATCATGCAACATCCAGAAACACTACCAAAACCAATTCTTTTCATCATACAACTATTTGACATTTCTTTCATCCTCCACTATATTTTTATTTTTTGTTTTCTTTGTTATTGTTGGTTTTTTTGGGTTTTTTCCTTCTTTTTCTAATCCTAGGATGATAAATATATGGAAACAAACTAAATATTTTTGTGCTGTTTATATCCAGGAAGTACATACTCAGCAGAGGTCAGAACAAGGACAGAAACACTTAAATCACCTAGCTCTAGACAATGTATATGAGTTCAGATTTAAGAAAATACCTTTTTTCCTTTTTATTTCAAACTTTAGAGAATATTCATAACTATCCCAAATGGGTCATGTTTTTGTTCCTTCCCATTTGAAAACCCAAACTGAAATTGTCTAAATTAATATTTAAAATCCATTAAATGATAACAACTCTTGTCTTTCCCCAGACAGTAATCTTATTAAAACAAAGCAAATCCTTTGTGGAAGGAAGAGGACTTCAGAATCTGCATGTGCCCTCCAAATAGATATACCACTGAACAGAGATATATTTTTGACACAGCTGTAAGTCCAAACATGTAAGATGCCTCCTTGAAGTTTCTGTAATGGTAAGAACTTCTCTTTGATTCGGGGAGAAATTTACACAGGTGAGGAAACAGACTTTAATCATATTTTGCCTGCAGATGAATCATTTAGATATGGTAGAGAGTAAAAATTACTTATGGAATAGATCTGCCTAAATAAATTGTTTACCTATAACTTTGCAAATAAAATGTGAAAAAAAAAAAAATCAGCCCAATGTTTGTTTATTTTTAAATAAAGTAAAATTCATCTTCATATGAAATCAAAAATTTTATGGGAAACATATATAGGTGATAAATAATATTAATAAAATACATTGAGTAGAATTCAAAATTACAGCATTATTATTTTCAGATATTTTGTAGTGGCCTGACCCAGTCTGAATGCCAGATGCCCGCCAATGCCACTCTGGCACTTTTATGCTCAGGTGGATCAGGGAGAGAAAATAGAAGGAAATGTTCATGGGTCATTATAAGGACAGAGGGAGATCACCCAACAGTTACCACAACGGGCAAATCTCAACATTAACTTTGAGGAATAAACTGAGCTTATCACCAATAAAATCAAAATAGGATAGTGAGAAACAAACCCAAATCTTGAAAGCACCTCCCAACTACTCTTCCCTTTTTCCCAGCCTCAACTTCACTCTGATTTTCTTTACCTCCTCCCCCAGTGTCACAGGAGGATGGGGAATGGGGGTTGCAACAGCTTCATCACACATTGTCCCTGCCACTCCTTCCTTCTCAGAAGGAAGATTCCTCAATCTCTTCGTCTTCTCCCTTGTGGGCTGCCTCCCATGTGAGGTCTCTCCCATGGGAGACAGTTCTCCATCAGCTTCTCCATCATGAGTCCATGCCACAGGCTGAGGGATACACTTGAAATATTCCATAACTAAATGTTTTGGCTAAGAAAAAAAGGTCTAATACCAGTCATGTGATTCAAATTTATATGTCCATTATACCTAAAATGTGCATTGTAAGTGAACATAAAATCCTAGCAGTAAAAGAAATTTCTGAGTTAACACAGAATCAGATACGTATGTGTAGACCAACACTTGTTAAACCTGCTTTAAAATAACTTCAAAGCTTTTCAGCAGCTCATTATTCTTACTCTTAGAAGTTTGGGATTTTTTCAAAATATCTTGCATAACTTCTTCTTTTTGCACTTTAGGTTATTATTTCTCATTTTATCTACAATAAACAGGGAAATCATTACTCCCTCTTTACTATTGGCTTCTCCACACCATATTCCTTTATTTTTCTCTTTTGTTCTTCAAGGAAAAAAATAACACAAAATCACTTAATTTTTTTCTCATAGATCATGGTTTACAGTGTTGAAATCACTGTTTCTTCTCCCTCCCACTTGCATTTCAGCCAACCTTCCACCTTTTTGGGGGAGGAAAAAAAAGAACTGTACATAAATATTCTAATGCAAGCCTTGCTAGTGAGGTGCAGAGGAGATGGATTACTTTGTGTGTTTTGGTTATAGAGTTCTGTTTATGCATTTTCTTTTTCACAGCTTCATGCCACTGCTGGTTCATGCTCAGCCATACCAATCCATAGATTTTCTTTTGTGCACAAATGCTAGAAAGCCTACTACTTCAATTATTTGAGGAAAATATTTTGCTCACTTCTTGTGAACCGTCTTTTTGAAACTCCTTCCTACCTTCAAAAGTCTTCAAAGGTTTTAAAACTGTGTCCCTAGAGCTGTCCCCATCACTAAATAATAACAAAGTTTCCCTGTCATAGCCAAGATACATATTATTCACAAGATTTCATAAGAGTGTTTTTAATGAAGAGAGCATTAAATTTTGAGTAAATATCCATCTCATGCCATTTCTTGCTTTCAGAATATAAAAAACATATTTTCTATCCTTCCCTTTTCATACATATATACTCACAGGCAAAAGTAATTTCTTATGGAGGATTCTGTCAGTGTTAGAGGGTTATTAGAATGTTCTCAGCATTCAGCTGGCACCTGAAGAGGAGGAGTTTCTGTTATTGAATGAAAAAATTTTGTGATAAACTTTATGAGAACATCTTAAGTGTAATTCCTCAAAGTGTTTTGGTTGCACGATAGTACGTTTTTAGAGAGAGAAAAGAAAAATCTGGAATTGCTGATTAAAACAGTGAAGTGACACATTTCAGTCATAGCAGTGCCATTTACAGAAAGCTATCTGGATCAAGTGAGAAGAAAAGCCTTTAAAGAAGATGAATTCAGAAATCTGTAGTATCTCTATGGAAAACTGTTCTTAAAGTTGTCTTTCACTCCTAGACAATATGTAATTAATTTTTTGGGGTTCTTATATAATTGAAATTATCTAATTTGCAATAAAATGCAGCAAAACAATTTAATATTCTAACATTTTGGTTTCCAACATTTCCAAGAATACACCTAGACTTCTATTCCCTCCTTCTCATTCCTAAGGACACTATGTTCAGAATCAATACTTATTAATAATTTTTCTCTGAACATGCCAATACTGTTCTGCATGTAAAGAATTATTAAATAGGAATGCCAGTTATTTCAGAGAGCACATGGGGAAAAAAGACCTGGTTCCCCTTCCAAAATCCAGAAATGTCAGCAAGTCCAAATGCTTCACTTAATATAATTTCAAACAACTGAAAAAAACATTAGAAACCCAATGCTAAGAATTTGTCTTAAATCATGAAAAACAAGAAAAGTACATTTTGCACATTTAGTACATTTTGTCTCATATAGCTATTATCTGTGCAAAACATAAGATGGAAGACACTACTTTTAAAATTGAGAGGGAAGGCAGTGAAGTATTTCCTCTATCAAAAGTAAGCTCTTTGATGTATACTGGTGGCTGATTTTATATCAGGTGTCTCAGATCCACTGTGGAAAATTTGTCCTCTTAAGCACTTTCTAAAGAAAATATATTAATCATTAATTAGTGATAATGAACTATCCTTTTGCTTCCTTCTTCCGTACCAGTTGCATTTCTGATTTCTGCATGAGAAAGGGAAGAGGAGATTATGTGCCTCCAGGAAGCAGAGTAAGTAGCAAGGAGTAATAAGACACTGAGAATTTCAACATTTCAAGAAAAGTCTTTTTTTTCTTCACCTTGATTTATTTTTCTAATAAGGTTCTTGTCTTGTGCTTCATACTGGCTGTTATGGTTTACTAAATATATTTAAATAAGTGACAGAATGCTATTTCAAGGGTGCTATATCTGTGATGCAGAGA
>VWZN01004329.1:0-20098 GCA_013396955.1 Regulus satrapa | reverse complement strand
CCCCCAAACATGATTAAGGTGCACTATCCTGCATCCATGGACCCTGTATCTTCTTCCTGTCAATCTGCTCTGCAGGACCACTGTATCTTGGTCTGTATCACTTCCTTGCATCCCTGACACATACTTGTTCCAGGTACACCAGGTACAAATGAGAACATTGAACAGCACGTCATCCAGCAGTATTTGGAACCACACTACTGACCCAGTAATGTTTGGAACCACGCTACCTGAGCCAGCAGTGCTTGGAACCATACTTCTAATCCAGCAATGCTTGGAACCACACCACCTAATCCAGCAATGCTTAGAACCATGCTCAGTGGACCTCAACACACTCTGCTGCCTCTCCCATTACTGGAAACAAGGAGACACATGCTCCTTGGAATGTTCCTGCTCATGGCCCCAGAGATGTACACAGAGAACAGCCTTTCACAAGACAGGCCAAGGTGGAAAGCCCAGAGCAAACACCCTTGTGCTCAGCCATTCCCTGTATCCCCTGTGCTGGCTTTTTGAGGCTCACCAGCTGGTCTGGGTGTTTGCTCAGGTGACAGGCAGCAGCCTTCTCCCTGGAAGGGCCTTCCAGCAAAATTTCTTCTCTCAGGCCCCAGGATCACATGTTTCTTTCACAAAAGAGAACTTCTCTGCAGGACCTGTAACAACTCTGCCTGGAGGCAAGCTGAAATAAAACATGCCTTGAGCGAACAACAGCGATACAAGAACAATATTCTGCTTCCGTAAAAAGCTGTATTCTGTACACACAGCTCATTTGTGTGGCCACAGCCTGTTCAGCACCTGTGTTTTTGCTTTATTTGTGGTGGGAACTGTGTCTTGGCCTGCACTGCTTGTCTCTGCCTGCCTTGCAGAAAACTGCCAAAAGATTTTAGTAATCTGTAATCTGATTTCTGTATGTGGGGAAACGGAGTTAAAGGTACAGTTTCCCCAGCTACCTCTTTCACAGATGGCCAAAAGGAGAACATCTAAAGACCATACATTTTATATTAAATAATAACTCTGCTATGAACGTGCTGGTAGCTCAGCAGAATGAAGCTCTTCAGCACCAATCTCCTGCTATTTTCCAGCTTCACTCTATGATCCAAAACAATGACCACAACAACAGATCCCAGTGTTGCTGCAAGACCGAAGATCCAGACACCGCATAAAAAGGACAAAATTATGATTTTGGTGGGGTGAAGAAATAAAAAAGAATTGAAAACATATACAGGCTAATAAAACCTGCAGACCTTAACTGATGCACACAGTTCAGATGTGCTGGAAAAAGACCTACAACTCTCCCTGCTGGTACAAAATCTAGATGTCCAGGGATACACTTGCCCATCAATGCCCAAAATCAGTTCCCTCATGGCAGTGCCTACAAACCCTATACCTGCAGTAAATGTCACAATTGCCAACAATACCACAATTTCCTTTCAGAAAAAAATTCAGACATTTCCATGCACCTTATGTTTACAGTGAGAAGTAGTTTTGGGCTGGACAGTTTGCATTTGTTTCTGCTAAAAAGCCACAGAGCCTACTATAATGGTATGCTGGCTCTTTTGGGATACTTTCTCGGTTGTGGGAGTTTTATTTATTTTAGTTTTGTGTCAGGAAGAAGACTCTAAAGGTTTGTTAGGTTTTTGTTTCTTCTGTTTATTAATACAATATCTGAAATCTTGGTATCATCTTTATCGGACTTTATGCTCAGGTGATCTTACTATTTACATAGCTTAAATTGATTCAAATGGTGCAAAATGGCTTTGAAATATGCAATTCTATGATCTTTATACTCATTATCATCTAATTAATGACAGACATGTAAATTATTTCTATTATCTTAACTAATTAATCTTTCTTGTCTATTTGTGTAACTAAAACTGCAACAAACTTCTAACTAATCACTTTTTGTGCTTCTAAAACTGCAGAATCACGGAGAAAAGATGGAAAAAGAAGTAATAAGAACTACACTCTTTTTCTTCTATTTTTACTTTATTCACAAAATACTCTAAAATTTATATTTCTCACTTTAGTGACATATTAGCTGCTTTCTATTATCTATCTTACCCTTTTATGAATCCTAGTCTATCAAGGGATATTTGGAAACTTTTCCATAGGAGAGAGTCAAAGCTAATGTTCTTCTAGAGGTCAGGATAAACAGAAAAATGTTTCTCTGTTTCTGGACTCCTACACCTAAGAATACACATGGGAATCTTTCATGTGGTTATCAGTCCTTGGAACCCTTCTCTCTTGATTACTATGTGGTTTGCATGTCCACTTCCCTTGTGTCTGATCAGGGCTGAACAGTGACAAGATCTTGGGAACAACACACAATGACATTTCAGGGAAGTGGAGTGTAAGGCTGCTAAGTTACTTTTTTATGCTCGGTCCTGTTTGTCTAAGAAAATAAACCATTCCTTTAGAATGCAAACCAGACCACAGAAGGTTTAGGGACAGATTTCCACTTAAGGGAGAGGCCAGAGCTTCCTCCAGTTGGCAAAAGATTATAGCACATCACTTGGGAGTTTCCATTTTGTGGTAACACTCAGGGGTCCTTGACTTCAGATGTCAGAAGGGACATAACAGCAGGAGGGCAGCTTGCATGCAAGCACAGGTGGACAAGGAAGCAGAGGGGTTTCCTAAGCAGTCAGCAATCCTGTGAATTACTCATGACTACCATTCCTTCATTGCAAATACCACAGTTCATATTTTGCCTCCAATGACGTTCATTGCCCGAGTCAGCAATGATCAGCTAAATTTAAAGCTTTCAAGTGCTGTGCCAAGATGACCTTGAGAAGCATCACAGTCTGTGTACTTTGCTTTTATCAAGGATGGTGTCCTTCCAAGACTGTGCAGAAGCAAATTGAGCATGACTGCCACTACACTAACTGGTGTTAATTAAGCATCTTTGGCATGACCAGTGCAGCCAGAAAAAAACATCCTATAAGACATGGGTGATTTTTATTAAATACTTCCTTTTTACTGATGAGATCTAATGATGAGTAGTGAAATGATTCATCACAAAACATTTCCATACAAAGGAAAATTAACTGGCTTCACATAGGAGAAAAGATCAATAATCAAAAATAAGGGAAAACACGGCAATATTGAACAAGAACTTTTTACTGAAATACTGTTTTGTATGCAGTCAAATTACTTGCAGATCTCTGCTGCAGCACAGGAGATGAGTATATTCAGCTTAGGGTACTGAAGAATTTTTCAACCAAATGTTTATTCCACGACCCTGATTGCTCAGACCTCAAAACAGATTCGGGAAATGCAGTGGCATATCCATTCTTCATTGGATCTTTAACTACTAATGTAGTTTAGACAGCAGAGCTTGGAAAAGGCAGCCACAAAAGCGAGTAATCACAGACCCACCTTGAGCTCATAAGGGGCTGTTCTCTGCCTCTTCCTGCTCCTCCCTCTCCTTAGAATTTTAAACATGCCAGATCTTTTCCAAATAAAGTTGTCAAGTTTTTGAAACTTTAGGGTAAGTTCTTACAAAGATTTAAAGCAGATTTCCTCTCTCTATCAGTTCTGGTTCCTTCAAATTAATCACCAAGAAACAGCCTCTGACCTCCTGGGTGCTCCTCTCTTGTGGAGGCCAAGGCTGTGCCCATGCCAAGTGTTAGGCACCAGCTCTGCTTAAGGCAAGAGATGGCTCTCCCCAGAAACCCTCACCTTGTCTGCCACAACATTACCTGTACCTGCAGCAGCTAGCACCATGAGTAACAGCGTCACCAATCAGCACTGTGAGAGTTTGATATCGTTTTTGCTACGATACAGCTGGCAGCTGAAGAAAGTACTAGTTTTGCCATTCAACCATCCAAAAAAAAAAAAAATCTGGACCTTCAGCCACTGCTATTTCCTGATGGAACTTGGAGGGAAAGCGGTTCCTCAGACACCTGTGTGTAGCAGCAATCACAGGAGCAGCCCTGGGGGCAGCATGCAGGTTTGTGGCTGATGCTCAGACAGGAAGGAAACCCCCAGCACAGACTGTCCTGACTGTACTTGCAGAACTATGGGATGCTGCAGCCTCATTAAAAATATCCCTTTTGTGCCTGTGATTAACAGGCAATACTCAGACTAGCTACCACCACACAAACCAGAGCCACATGTGTGGAGCTGGAGCAGATGTGCTCGAGTATGAGGCACTGGCTAGTTGTTGTCCTCAGTGGGCAATGTGCCGTGCTGGGCTCTGTGATGCCACAGCCCCTCTCCTTCCACACTCCACACAATCAGTCAGCTAACATAAATTTTAACTATACAACACAACTAATCCCAGGATGTGACCCCATGGCCTGTAGAGCTCCCT
This sequence comes from Regulus satrapa, assembly GCA_013396955.1. Classification (NCBI taxonomy): domain Eukaryota; kingdom Metazoa; phylum Chordata; class Aves; order Passeriformes; family Regulidae; genus Regulus; species Regulus satrapa. The sequence goes on along the minus strand of VWZN01004329.1, from coordinate 15,792 downwards.
TGGAATGAGTGAACACATGAGGAACTCCTGCAAACATGCTGCCTTCATTTTCAGGAAATCAGCAAGAGGAAAAGGAGTGACCACGTTTAGGTCCCACTGCCTTCTACATCTATCTGTGCATCATGACACTGTCTTCATATGTAAGGAGCAGTGAATCATTCCTGATTCCCAAATTGCACACAGAAGCTTCAACCCAAAACACATTCCAGATAAGCATTTGTCCCATTTCTGTTTACTGAGATTTTCTTCTTCTTCTGTTCTGTACTCTCTTGAGACAATACAGGGAGGGCAGAATAGCATTTTCCCTAAGTTACAAACCTTTTTCCCCTAAAATTTTAGTCATTTGTAGTTTCAATTTCCCTATTGAAAATATATATGGTTAGTTTCTCCAAAGCTATAAAAAGCCCATCCTTCCTCAGAAGAGATTTAATCTTTTTTTATGAGATTGAAATTGAAATAGTAAAAAAGAGAGGAATTAAAAGTGGAAAGTAGTATTTGCTGTATTTAAAGACAAGCCAGATGTGGAACCATACATCTCCAAATTAAACATTTACAGAGTTGGCAGCAATGGATTTTACTTCTCAAACATGCAAACATCAAGTCTGAATGTACTCTCTATTTTCCACCTATAAATCCATCTTGTAATAAATTACTATCAGTAATTGTTCACTGAACCGTTACGGGAAACGCCTTGTGATCTCATCAAGGCTATCCCTTCAAACATCTGGCAAAGCAAACATTAGATTAGCAAAACAGAAGCTGAGTAACCAGTTTTTTGCAGTGACAGACTTTTTCAGCCACAAAGCTTCATTCCCCTGACCACCGACTACCAGGAAGCGGGCAAAGACCCCCCCCCCCCAGCAACACCTCGTGCAAACACAGAAGAAACAGAAAGATATACATGGCACAAAAAATCGCAGAGTATAAAAAGCAGAGACTCTCGGGTGGTGGTTGCGAGCTGTGGTAGAGTGGAGACTCCCCAGCCACCCAGCATGCCGTTTTGCTTACTGTCACTTGCTTAAATAAATTCCAATATGATTTAATTTGGCTTGTGTCCAGTCAATTATTGGGACACACATATAACATATCTATCTTGCTTCCTGTTGCTTTGCATTCCTAGGAATTATCCCCTGAACTCCTGCATAGCAACTCCTCACATGAGGACAGTGGCCTGGTTTCAACTCTAAAAGATGTGAAGACTACAACAAAAATCTTGGATGCTGAATGAGAGACAGCAACATGCGTGATCAGAAGACTAAGAGATGACTGATAGAGCCATAAATACTGAAAGGAACTATAGTGCAGGTACTGAAAATCTTCAAAAATCAGGGCACGCTATCTGTGAGTGCAGACATCAAGTCTCATACACAGGGACCACCATTATGCAAGGAAAAGACAGAGTCACAGATAAATGTTGAGAAGATATTTTTCCCCATATGGCTCCAGCCACAGGCTGGGAGCAGCAGCAGCCTTCCCCGGCTTCGTTCTCATCAGGCTCCCCAGTTTGACCCTTTCACCACTCATTTCCCCAAACTCTCAACAGTGACTGGCCTGGTACTATCAATATCTTGGTCAGCCAGTCCAGAACTCAGGTGCAACCAAAGAGCTAAGTTGTTTTATAAACATTATGTATGATGACAAATGAGGTAAAAAACACATCTACTTTTTATGAACTATAAAACAAAGCACTGCCCTCCTCACACTGTTGTAGCTCTTGTCTAAGAGATCCTATGAAATTTAACAGTCACAGTAAAGCCTGTAAAAAAACTGGGATGTTGAAGACAGGCATTTTTTTCTCAACCCCAAATTCTTTCACACTGCAATGTCATGAGCAATATGGTTATCCGTGCTAATTAGGGACTGAGACTGGGTAATCCTCTCCAGGACTGGAGAGTTCACACTCAGGATGTTTTGATCTTTTCTGGAAGTGAAGTTTGGACTAAGTCATAGTCTATATCCATAGCATCTGATGAGCACTGCTGAGCCAAGGACTTGCCAACATTCAACATTGACTTCCCTTGAAGCAGCTGGACAGCAGCACACCAAGCTCGTGTGATGGATGGGAGCCACAGACATAGCCAAGAGCAAGGTACCACAGGGGGTTCCCTTTCAGAGCCAACTGGAGCAAACACACAACCAGGGTCACTGGAGGAAGGGCCAGCTGTGGGTCTTCCAACATAAGCACAAACTCCTGTTATGTTTGCAAAGAAATCTCTTCTGGTTACAAAATGGAAAACTCCATAAACAACAGTCTTTTTTCATCTAAACAACCTGCAGATCCTGTGCCATGGAAGTTGGTAGATCACAATGACAGCTGTCACCAGGCACTTGCTCTCTGTTGCACATGACCTGTTCTGACCTCTACCTGCTGTCACCAACTAACTGACAGGCACCCACTAAGCATCCCACTCCTTCCAGAGGCTTTGGGCTAGACTCTGGGGTTGCCACCCCTCTCCCCTGCATGAGGTCACTGCTGCCTTTGTGTTCCACAGTGTTGGGGGTTGGTTTTTCTTTCTTATCTGTAGAACCTTTTACCATTAGTCTCCTAGGAGCACTAATGTGGATACTTAAGGAAAAACAAAGACTCTGGGCCAAGGCAGACAAAAGACAAGGGAGGATACGAGGACTCACTCAGCAGAGGGGAGGGGAGAGGGGGCTTTCTCCGAGAAAACCTGGCCTGTGGCTTTTGGGGGGGGCTCTCTCCTGGTTTTGCCTGGGAACTGGGGACCAGTTTTTTCTTCACTGTCTTGCTCAGAGCTGCCACAGTTGCTGCAAGCCCATCACTTCTCCAGCCCTGATCCGGAGTTTCCCCCTGCCTTTCGACACTCCGCATCCCAGCCCTGCTGGGACCCCTCCACACTCTCCAGCCAGCACCATGGACACTTGGTACACCTCGCTCAGCCTCAGGAATTCCATCGCTCCCGGTCTCGGCCGAACCGCCATTCACCTCGTGTTCTCTGTGCCGGAGGGCTCTAGCTCTCTTTGTTTTTTTTCACTGTTGCAGTTGCTGTTGTTTGTTTGCCTTGATAAACTTGCTAGTAAAGAACAGTTATTCCTATTCCCATACCTTTGCTCGAAAGCCCATTAATTTCGAAATCAAAATAATTCAGAGGGAGGGAGTTGTTTTTTTTTCAATCTCCATTTTCAAGGGAGACTCTTGTCTTCCTTAGCAGATACCTGTCATCCAAAACCACGACACACAGGCACAGCTGGAGCACAGCTGGAGTTTGGTTTGGGTCGGACTGCCCATGCCTCCTTCCTTCTCCACTCTGGCCTGGATGTACGGGGCTACAGCAGATCTCCTCTGTGAACTGCTCTTAAATCCGTGGTGTAGAGCAGGGAAGGGAGAAGTTGCCCTCTGCCCCATGCTTGGAAATGGGTTGCTGGCCATGACTTGGCCTACCGGTCCTTACAGATTACCAGATTGGATCTCTGAATATACCCAAGAATGCAACGGGAGGGAATTCCAGTCCCAGTCAGTGGCTGTCTGCCAAGTGCTCACCCACTTGCAATGAACAGACCACAGCAGCAGTGTGAGAGGAGAAGGGCAGAAGCAGATGGGATGGCTCTTGCGATAACAATGCCCATAGGTCCCAATGCACTCCTGTCCCAGACGGGGTGCAGCCCTGCCCGCCAAACCACCCTGCTCAGCCTGATGCGTGCTGTACCCAAAGTAAATGAGTTTCATTGCTGACAAGATAAAGGAGGGACTTCATACCATTAATCCAGGGTGAAAATCTAGGAGCCAAGTGCTGAAGTAGAATGGCTCCTTACCTGGCTCTGGTTTAGAAAACAATATGCACACATAAGAATAAATGAAATGTTGCAGTCACAACCTAAGCATAAGGACACAACCATGCTCAGCTCACAATTTCACAAACAGCATACCTAGCACACTGCCATGGAAAGTCAATAAACCAGGCAGTTCACATTAAAACCAGAAGAGTACAATTACACTGAAAGATATTCCCTCCAACCTCCTTCATGAGGAGAGATTCCCCTCATGTATGGTTGATCAGACAAGTGAACCCAAACTTTGGCTTTTGCTGTGCTGCTTCATTCAGAGAATTCTTTTTGGTATTGTTTGATAAAGTGAACATTCTCCATTTTCTTTGAACAAATTGTACTACACTTGTTTCTTATCATATTACATAAATTAGCTGAGAGGGAATGGACTAATTTACAGTCCAGATTCCCGATCTCTTAAGAACTGACTGCCTAACACATTCCTTTTATTTCATAAACTGGAACCAAATGAAGATTATCTCATAGAAATAATACTCCCTTGATATGGAGAAGCAGTAAAATTGCAAAAAATACTAAGAGGAACCATGCAGATCAAATACAAGAGCCTCTGATATTACCCTCTGGATTTGAAGTATGAACATCACATAAACTTCATTGTTCAGTATTTTTACTTTGTATTGTGAATAATAATTTGATTCAAAGACTTTAACTTAAGACCAAGCTTCATATCTTCTGACAGGCTCAGACAGCCAAGAAAAAAATGTGTTTCAGCAATGTATGCCTTTTCACATTGAAAAGAGAATTTGATATCTCTGCACACCATACAAACCTCTCCAGAAAAATCCAAGATTTACAGTCTCCCAAATGACTCAGAGTAAGCATGACCAAGAGTAAGGGCTTCACAGCGCTCAGAGCTGAGCAGTTTCCCAGACACTTGTTATTTAGGGAGGCAGCACTGTGGAACAACTGCACCAGCTACAACAGCTCTTAGGAACAACCGATCCTGACAGAAATACTCACCCAGCCTTTCAGCCTGAGAATCAGACAAACCAACTCTAGTCAGGTTTTTTATATCTGCCTAAATACATAAGTAGCCAGGGAGGAAAATCACAAGGAAAAAACTTTGATTTGGAGCTCAAAGGCTGAAGGAACAAAGTTATACAACCAGTCAATTGTCCCATTAGCAGTGTTCTGGATAGGCTTTGAAGGAGCACAGAGGCAAAGAACCACACTGTATAATTACCTGTAAGCAAATGCTTTTTAGATTGCTAAAGAATAGCTGAAGACGGTTTTGATGTCAGCCCATGCAATTACAACTTGTCTAATCCTCCAGCTGTACTTAACCTGGCATGCAACTACAAATCCCAGGTTCAGCAGGTAAGCTTCACGTTCAAGACTCAATCCAAGAAACAGGACATTTTTACCTACTCAGTAAAAAGGTTTCCAGGGGACATGGTAAATTCATGTCAACATGAATCTTTAAATCAGTACAGTACTAGCCAAGCCTTTCTTCCCAGGCTTCTTCATACCTGTCCCTCCATCTGACCAAAAGCTTTCTCAGTATTTTAGGAACCTCAGTAACTATTGTGCACACATAGACACATAAATACAGCAAACAAGCTGTCCTGGCACTTACTCTTTATGTTTCAGTGGGAAGGTTAAAATGTAATTCTGCATGCACTACATTCCACCTATAAAAGATAGGGGAGATACTCTACTCCCATCTTCCTCTTTTTTTTTTTTTTTAGGAAATAAGTGAAGTGAAACATCACCTGAAGCTACATTCTTCCTCTAAAAGGGATGAATTTGCTGACCTGTGCCCTAGTTTATACCCAGGGAATGGTAAAAGTGTGTTTGAAGCATATATGAAATGAGACTTCTTTCACTCAGAGCAACCAAGACTAAGCATACCTATTGAGGACAAAGGGGACATTTCCCCTTTGACAGATGTGACAACAAGGATTTTAAAAGGCTTCTTTATGAGTAATTAATGAAATCCTAATATGTAGAAAGGACTACATATCCAAGCAGACACAGTGTTATGTTCATGCCTGTTCTTATGTCAGTCAGAAACAGCAATTGTCTGTTCACCCCTGAAATTTAAAAAAATCTGGATTTTTGCTTACCACCTCAATTACGCTGAGAGATTTCTCAAACCACCGAGACCCCTCACCAGTCACTCTGGCCCCTCCAACCCTCCATCCTGCTTTTGGGCTCTGTAATGCAGATGAGGATTCGACAGAAGAGGCTTGGTAGCGAATTGATTTACAGAAACTGTTCTCAGAAAATAAAGAAAGCCAGTTAACTCCGTCATACCCTCCACCTGGTCACCTGGTCTCACTATTCATGATGCTGCATATACCTGTTGATGGTACTTACTTTCTAACCCATGGGAAGACAAGACTCCCATAAGGATGCACTTGGGAGAGCTTTTTCCACACATCCCAGGCTGTATCTGCAATGTACACAGTACTACTCAAACAGTCTAATGTCCTTGGACACCTATTTTTAAGCAAGGGTGATATGTCTGGCCATTTGCAATGCTACTGTCCATGCAATGGCCACCCCACAAAGGTAGGAAGAGTGATAACACTGTTTTATTTAAAATGCCCCTCTGCAGCCAAAGCTAAACTGACTCACCCTGATATTCACAACAGACTTTTTTCCAGAGGTGTTGGGCTCGGAGTTGTTTACTGCATACCTCTGCTCCATGTCCTGACCAGAGAATGCGGCAGGCTTCCCCAGCCTTTCCTCTTGCAAGATAACCCGTGTACTGTTTCAGTTTGAACAGCCCATGAGTTTCAGAGCAAAAATCTGATAATTTAAATACAAGAAAACAAACAGCAGAGCAAAATCTGTGCCCAGAAACAATGCTGATTAGGGCAGAGCAGCTGAACAGGGATAGGTAGGCAGAAGGCAACTCTTTATCTTACCACCCTACTCTAAAAAGCTAAAAAAAGTAGACAGAAGGGTTGTTGCATCCAGGAATACACAGAGAAAACCCTAAGGGTGGAAAGCAGAGATCACTATGTAGGTGAGGTATAAGAGTATCTGTTACCTGCACACCTTTGTTTTTACTCAACTGAAATCAAGTGATACTTCTTTTTTGAACATGGGAAAATGGACTTAGTACCACATGGAACTCTTTCAAAAACATTTTTTATCTTAACAGCAGCAGATTTCTAGAGTGTAATGGTTTATCTGGCAAGCTTTTTTTATACTTGTGACACATTTCCTTTTCCAATTTCACATTTAATTCCATCAAAACATGTGTTACTCATTTTGCAATTTTGTACCCTCAGTGCTGTTGATGAGAGGAGCCAGAAGAACCTCCTGCAGTGCTTCTGACCTTCTTGAAAAACAAGTCTACTCCCAATCCTCAGCATCTCCCTGTTCAGAACAACTGATTTATGCCTCTGCAGAGTCAGGTATGAGCCCAGAGGAAAAATAACACTCTCCCCAGCTCAGAGCAAGGGCACTGCACACTGTGGCCACAGGCAGCCACAAGAGCAGCCATATGCCAGAAACTCAAGAGGGAGTCACAGCTGAAAACCAACTCTGTGATTCGTGCAGTGTAATCCGAGCGCTGAGCAAAGCAGCAAAGCCACAGTGCCACCTGCAATGGCTAGTACAAAGTTAACTCGTGAGGACCTTCTGCTTACAAACCAAGCTTATAGAAACTTTCAGACATTATGAGCTATAAATCATCCCAAGGCTCAGGCAAGCTTAGCATCAGACTACCATAGCATCCCTTTACAGCCTCTACAAGAGAAAGCAGAGTATCAGAAGTGCCACACAATACAGATATATTTTGGAGGTCTGCTCCTCAAAACTACAGGTCTGTGATGCTTCTCATCTGTCAACATCACTTTTTTCTCATCCATGATTCATTTCTAATCACCCAGAAACATTCACTTATTGAACTAGGAATCAGCTGAATTTTCTTTATTTCTTTCAAACTTTGTCACATCTTTTTGCCATGACAGAATTTGTACAAATCTGCACTTTTCCCTCCCAAAACGATAAAGCTGTTCACTGAAAAGTAACTGAGAGAATAAAAAAACCAGGAAATTAATGAAGAGGGAAATTCTCTTCTCCAGAAGTCTCCTCTTTATTCTTCTGATTCGTCTCTCACATGATAAATTCTATTAAGTGCAAAGATTGTGCTTCATGTCCACCCCTGAGCTTTCAGGAGTTTATACGCCAAAAGGTGAAAAGGATTTTGTTTGTGATGGGGTTGGACATGTGTACATAGAGCTTTTAGGCCTAACAACTGAACCTATTTACTGCTGGAATAAAGTGACTTCTACTTACTGTAATTTTGACCAAAACAGAGTAAAAGAGTAGTGTTGAGTAGGAAGGGAGCAATGACAATGACCACACAACACAAAGTTTCCTTTCCATGTTCCCTGGTCAGATGCTAGAGGCATGCAGAAGTGAGGTTTCACCAAGGACTGCAGAGTTCTGGGAGTTTTAGTGGAGTCAACACCATATATATTCATTTAATTGTTTATGGTAGGTTCCTATAAATATATATCTCTCCATGGGGAAGAGGCTGAGGCAGCAGAGGAAGTCCAAGACTGGCAAACTGTCATTTGGAACAGAACCAGATCCTACATTTTCCTATCTTCCTTTCATCTCCAGTGATACGGTTTTACAGTAGACAAATACTGTTGGATGCAAATGCTCTGATTACTTCAAAACCATTTGCAGCTGCTTCTTCCCATAGATAAAAGCAGAGTACTTAGAAGGAGCTGCACTTGGCTGTGCTAAACAAGAAGGCATTTCTTCAGGAGTTTGTGCCTGAGATCCTTGGAAAAGCCTAACATCAACCTATCATACCCCAAACTAGATTAAAGAAAACCAACAAACCACTGTGAATAATCAGTTCATCCAGGCATTTACAGATCTTCTTAACTACATGGATTATTTGTACAATTCTATTGCCTTTCAGCACACAGCCCTACCAGACAATGCCACTGTGTTTTTCTACCCAGCAATCCTCAATATCAAGCACAACTTGCACAGCCACAAAATCAAGTTCTGTGGTATCAGTAAGAAACAATGGAGAGGCCTGCCAACCACAAGGCTCCTCCACACCCTGTCCTTCTCCTAGCACAGGCAGTACCTGCCCTGTGTGGCCCTTAATATGGTCAGTTCGATCTATAGTGTCACTCTGCTGCTGAGCAATGCCATTTCGGAAAGAAAAGCTGTTCATACAGAGCAGCCTTCAAGGAAAGACCTCAGAACTAATTCCCACATACCAGGTGGCCTCTTGCATTTGTTCAGAAAGTGATGCTGCAGGTGAGCTCTCCAGAGCACAGACCTTTGCTCTGGGCCAACCAAGTGAGTGCGAGGATTAATGCTAGTCATCATCCCCACAAGGGGGAAAAGTCACAGGGACCTCTTTGAGATTAATAGCTATGGGTGCCAATTATCTTCAGAAAACTTTAGGCTTTACATAAACCCCTCACTTGCCTCTATCCTTAGACCAGAACATTCCTGCTCAGAAAGAAAGTGTTTCAGTAAAGACTTTTCTTTCAGCACCTCCTCAATGCAGCCTTTTGCAGCAATCAGCACCTTCTCAATTGCAGCAGCCCAATGCATGGCCTACACACTAGATACCTTTGAATTTTAAGCGTGCCCACAGACTTTTCTGGGCTTGGACTTTCAAGATGGCAAACAAACTGGAGAGCACAGTGATTCCACTTGCTTTGAGATTGCTGCAGTGCACAAGTGCTCAGGTGGGATGAAGCTGGGGACAGAAAATATAGGCAAATACAAAGAAACTAGCCTTGCTGTCTGCTGGAACTATCTTGGAATGTGTCCTTTAACAGCACAGCAGACCAAGGGTAGATGACAGGAAAGCAGGGATAGACAATATTTAGGAGCCAATTACTAAATTAGAGAAAGCTTTTTTCACATGGACAATGGACAATGTCTCAGATGGGGGTCCAGGGGAACAAGTGCAGTTGCATGAAAGGGACAGCTGTAAAATACATTTCCAGTGGAAATACATGTTTAATGAGGAGCAATTTAATTTTGCTATGCTGTGTTTGGCCTTTTTTTGCCACCTGCAGCTCAGGTTACATCTAATAGAAATACCAGTGGGTACCAGTAGTCACAGACAGGACCTTGCCTCACCTCGCCTTGCCTCGTATCTGTAACCCAGATTGTATTTACTGCACATACAGGAATGAAGTAATGAGCTGTTCTTTTGGCTCCCTGGAACTAAAACAGCACCAAGCATGGACATGCAGCTTGGCATTTGCTTTCTGTTCAGTTTGGGTTTGGTGAGGAAGGTGGCGCATGGCGCTGGTACACTGTCCTTTCAGCAGACAGTGGACCTGCAGCACAAGACACGGAGAGCAGAGCCTGCCTGCCTTCCCAGCTCCCTGGTGTGCTCCCAGGCAGATTCCAGAAACACAGGCACCGAGACATATCCACACACAATAACCCAACCCAGCTTTTTGAACTTGGGAAGCAACATTTGTGGGAAAGAATGGCTGGCCAAGAAGCAGATGTTCTAGCTTTCAACTTTTCAGGGAAAGAAAAAGACAAAAAAGAAAAATAACTATAAAAAAGGGTTACCCTTCAGAAGAAGAACTGTTTGCTGTACACGTGAACCATGTGCTGCCCTTGCACAAAGCGTTTGACAACTGCTCTGACTGGAAGAAACTCTGTGGACTGTGCATTTGCCTACCTATGTAACCAGGGTGTTGCTTCAGTTTGAAAACAATCTTCTGGCTGAGAACAGCTTGCTGAGAGACCAAGTTTAGATTATTCTGTGACCATTAAAATAAAGAAGCCTTTTCAAAACAGAGACACACACAGAATGCAGAATTTACTCAGTCAGACAAGAAGTCGGCATTAGCAGTGAGAATACAGCCCCAGCCTTTGGGTGCAGCTAATGGGGAGCGGGGGACAGAGGATCATGAGTTCTCCAGGTAAATGAGGGGGAGCTGCTGCAGGCAATCTTCTGAGCACAGGGAAGGAATGAAGGAGGAGGAAAGAAACAGAAGACAGAAGAATGAAGCCAGTTGTCTGCATAACAGGAACACATTTGGGGGGAACAGAAAAGAAAAGTCAAAAATAAAGGAGAAAAAAAAAAGAAGAACCAGTTGAGGACTCCCCACCCCTTGTGAATTTAAATATAGGATGGGAAAGGGGAGTTGCTTTTTCATTGGGACCTATCAAAAACAGACACCACCAGATGCCTCCTGGGGCCTTTTTGGGAAGCAAGCTTTTCTTTACAGCCACTGAGGACCTACAAAGCTTTTAGTAGACTGAGAAACTGAAAACAAAACCAAAACTGAGCACATAAAGAGAGACAGTCAAGGGCAGAACAGCTCACAACACCCTGCAGAGCTGCCATTTCAGCAAGCATTCACTCGCCCAAACACACAGAACCTCCTGAAGCACATTCCCCACTGTGGAGCTGACCAAGACTGGCACCACTGAGCCTTGCTGCATGTCACAGCTGCCGCTGACATCCCATCCCATGGGAGGCAAAAGATAGAATTGAGGGCTCCAGCTGCTTGGGATGGCCCTTTATGCCTGCTACACAAACCAAGGTCCTATGTGCTTCTTCCAAATCCCTCTAACAAGTCCCAAGTACCATTTTTCCATGGCATCCAGTCAAGAGGAAGAGTTATGGATTTAGGGGGTGTGAGGCCATTGTGGTTTTTGCTACACAGATTTAGATTAACTTCTTTCCTGAAAGCTCCAGGATGTGGGTCAGAGCACAGAAGTTATTGCAAGTGTAGCTGAGCATATTCAGTTCCTAGACTGAGCATGGTCATTTTTCCAGTTCACACAGGTTTGCACCCACAGATTTGCCACTGGCTCAGAGGGCTGTAGGAAACGGCCATTCAGAAGTGAGCAGGGCCATTTGTTGCTTTGCTATTTGATTCACTGAAAACATACACAGCTACTTATCCTGCTAACACATACATAAGCAGAGCAGTTACTAGAAAGGTAAACTGTTAGACAAACACACAAAAGATTTTAGCCTGGAAAATATGTGAGAAGACATGGAGCCTTTTTCCCTCGGAATATCAACTTTCAGAAGTCCATAAATATTGCTTAAGGATGGAATTTTTTTCACCTTACTGTTCTGTAGTGTCCCTGTCAGACAGGCATCCAACTATCTTCCCCTGAAAACACTTGATTTATGAATCTGAAAGTTTTAAGGTATGAGAAAATAGAATAATAAGGATATGCCTAAAGTCAGGGACGGCTCAAAGCCCACAAACACCACACCAGCTTCCACAAACAAGCCTGCCCCCACGACAATGGCAGTGCTGCACAGAGGGTTCCTGTATTTGCATCCTGGTCACCCTTTTCTTCCTCTGACAGAAAGAAAACATCAGATGTATTTTCTATTAACTGGCCAAGAAACTCTTCAGGGCCCAAGACCTGCCCTACTTGACTTCTGTCTAGCCATGTGTGCCTGGCCAGACCCCCAGCCCACAGCAGAATCCCCAGCACACCAGGTCCCATGGGACAGACAGTCCCCTACTGTGCAGGTGCTGCAGGTGGCATGGGGTGCCTGCTGCCAACATTCATCCTCAGCCTGTGTGCACAGGGAGGCTGGCCAGGACATCACTGACATCTTTGCAAAAACAGGGAAAGAAAAATAAAGCCTGTGCAGCAGAACCTGAGGCTGGGGCTCTGATGAGCTAGCCCTACTCCTCTGCAGGTGCTACTGAAACATTGCTGCTTGTTTGGCTTGGCAGCCACAGCCTACACAGAACATGCATGCAGGGAAATAGCTGTAGGCAGGTGTGTGGCATTTATATTTCACCTTGTACTGCAGGAACGAGGCCTTGGTTTTTCACAAGTCTGTTTGTATAATTTTTTTTCCAGTGGAAAAAAAATTACTCACAGTAAAGTGTTGATTTGTGTATCTTTGAACNGGGGGGGGGGTGTCAGTTACATGAGGGGAACAGATCCCCCTGCTTGATCTGCTGGGTGAGCAGAGGGTTCCCAGCCTGGTCCTGCATGGGAGCACATCCTTCTCTGATCAGAGCTCTGTCTCACAAGACGTGGAGCCCATCTCAGCCAGCAAATCTATAAAGCTTCATCATTATTTTGATCTCAACAGACAAAACCAGTGCCCACTGCAGGATGTCGCACTGCTTTGGCAAACATGATGTTTTGACAATTTCAGCTACAGCCATTGAGGCAAAACACAGGGCCAGAACTCTGCCTGATGCTCCCACTCTCAGCAACAGCGGCCAAAGTCATTGCCGTTGAGAGACTCTAAGCCTGTCCTCTAATTCCCTAAGGAGATACATGCAGCCCACCCTGATATCAGAGGCCAGGCTACCTGGCTATGTGGAACCAACAAGCATCCTTGAAACAGCAACGTGTTATTCAGATTTTAGGAGCCTTCCTCTGGAATGGCAGGGACTGAAATAAGCACATCAACCCCTGCTTGCCTGCACTTCCACATTAACAACTTCAAGGCAGTGATCCTGTGGACACAAGTGTTTGCTTTTCCAAAGCCTCCTTCCCCGTACACCTCCCTGGCCACTGGGGCAGCTAGAAAGCTGCCTGTACCTGGCAGGTGCAGAAGGGCAGACTGGTGCTAGCAGCTACAGAGCCATGTCCTTCTCCCAAAGTAGCAGATTTGGAAATCTTTCCCAAATTTAGTCACAACCAGGCATAATAAGGCATAGTTTGCAAAATGTCTCTTTCTCCTTTTCTGATGCCAGTTCTGATGAACCCTAGGAGAGCAAGCAAAAATCAAACCACACAGAAGGACACATTCTGACACAAAACCCAGGAGAGTTGAACTCCAGGTATGGCAGCTGCAAGTAGCTCCATAAACATTTGCTGTGTGATCACACTCTAAGGTTATGAGACCTGAAGGACCATAGCAAAAATCCATGCCAGACACAGCAGACACTGACTGATGGCTTAAGGTTTATAGATAAAGTTAAAAAACAGCTCTACTTAGGTCAGCCAAAATCCCCAGCCCTAAACAGACTCACAAAACATAAAAAGCAGCTCAGATCATATTTACACAAAAGGAGGAAAGAAACCCAAAATGAACTAAAAGGAGAAAGACAGGAAAGTAATTTAAACCAAAGCAATGCAGAAGTGACTTGCTGTTAACTCATGAAAGTTTAGATGCTTTTGATTGTATAACAGCATACTCGTTTCTCCTGTCACCAAGCACAGAAGTCAGTTGAGCTGTTGATTAAATATAGGATTTGACAGGCATGTGCTTAACTGTGCACAACCTGCTCAGGAGGTAAGACTTCTCAAAGGCCACACATTGTTGATGCCAAAGAGTTTTCCCTACCCAGAGGACAGGTCAAGCCCAAGCTACACTGCAGCTCCTGTCCTGCGCTTGCCACACTTCCCTGGAGCCATGCTACTTCTTCCAGAGGACAGAAGGGATTACAATCCTCACAGCCTGTCTCTTCCTCTCTTTCTTTTTTTTTTCTTTTCTTTTGTTTTAGGATGACCTTATAAAAACAACCCCCCTGTCTATAGAACATTCTTTCCTGGTATTTGTCAAGGATATCTGAACAGACCGTAATGAATGTCATGCCTCCAACTGCTGAAATTAATGAGTCATTCCCAGACTTCCTTTTTATTTTTATTTTTTCCCCCTTCTTTAAAAATGCTGCTTATTGAAACATCCATAAAATCTGCTTGACAGCCTCAGGGCATGAGCTTCAGAGCATGTATTCCCTGCATGTACTCAATGCTGGCAGTGCTGGGAGAGACCACGGAGATGTTCTCACTCCTACCGATCAGGATAGTTACAGTTTTGTTCCCCAGTTCAGGGGAGGGGGGTAGGCCAGGGAGCATGAGTTTGTGATTCTGCATGGATATGGAGCAGGGGTAGGCTTGGAAAGAAAGTTTGCAAACTCTTCAGGGCAGAGAGCTTTCACTAGCACCTCTTGGCAAGTTGCAGAAGCTGTTTGCAGATTTTCATTAATAAATACCAAATTTAACATACACAGAAACAGCACACTGAGCATCCGACATATTTTGCCTGTCACTTCCCTTGGGCAGAGTGCCCCAATTCAACTCTGCCTTTAAGGAAGGCACCTGCAGCAAAGCCACTTCTGGGGAAGTCATTTTCTCTCTTGGCATTTCTTCTCCTAAGATTTTTAGTTTTGTAATACCTATAGTTATAAAATAGACTTCAGTTACTTTCAGCACCACTGAAATGCCTTTGTGGTGGCAGGAGAGAAATCCACCCATCACTGCAAACAAGCACTGGGAGTGGGTCAGAAGTGAGAATCCCTCACAGAGGGCATAACTACAGTAGCAGTAATTAACAAAAAAAAAAGACAGAACACAGACTGAAAAAAGCAGCCTGCACAGACCAAACACCCAAAAAGCTCATGTGGAAAACAAACAAACAAACCAAAATCCAAGGAAAAATCTCTGACTTTGGAAGCTGGCTGTGTGACTTCTTAATTGAACTTGCTGGAGTTGAAGCCTGTGGATGATCTTCACTGTATGGAACATGACACCCTTTGTGTGTTTGACCTCTGGGGTTTTTGGAGAGAGGATTTTAATTATTGAGGAACAATTCCTCATGTTGTGAAAGCAGCCCAGGGTGGATTTGTTTCACTGAACAGCTGCTCTGGGCCAGGTGGGTGTGAGTGCCACACATGGAACGCTCTGCAAACAAATCTACCAGGGCAGCTTGAGGCTGGAGATCCCTTTCCATGTAATTACAGGGTGGTGCCACAGTGCAGATGGCTTTATGAGAAGTTCCAGCAGCCTACAACTAGCTAGAAGAATTTGGCAGCAAATTTAGTTGGAAGGGGAAAAAAAGAGAGAAGTCTGCCCTGAATTTGACAGATCTGCCTATAAATAGACATAGGGGCTTGTCAAGCACATCTTTGCTTGCTGATTTGTTGTGTCAGTGGGATTTTGGGCCATGTGCATCTTATCTATCAGAAAACAGCTTCAGGAAATACATCCCAAAGATGTCTTGCTGCTCTCTGCCTTGCATCTGGAAGATATGCATGTGGATTTATAAGGTGTAAGTTGTTATGAATTATGTTTGTT